>CAJNIZ010046298.1:1005-11722 GCA_905231905.1 Symbiodinium pilosum | reverse complement strand
CAGTGGTGGCAGTGGTGGCAGTGGGTGGCGCTAGCAGCAGGAGCAGTAGCACATCACTAGCTGCCATGGCCGTGGCCGTGGAGCAGCAGCAGCAGCAGCAGCAGCAGCAGCAGCAGCAGCTTCATACGTAATTTTGGAATGATAACACCCAATTGTTCATATTTATCAACCTTATACAATGAACGCCAAGATGAGCACTACCATGTTTCGTGAGATACCCTTATATAACCCCTAAAGAAACCCTGAAGAAACCCCTAGCATCCCAAGAGTTTTCATTTTCTTCTCCATCCCCCTATGAGCCTCTACATAAGACCACCTCATACTACAAGGTTCCTACAAAAACCTTTTTAAGTTCTTTTACCTAGAATCCTAATATTTAGCTGAAATTTTAATTTCTACTGGGGTTCCAGATCCCTTAGAGCATAGTCGACTTACTAAGAGCTGCTGGTCCAAGGCTTGTGGGTACAGTGGCAGTAAGCGCGGTCCCCTCGGGAGCTACAGCGGTGGCCAGGCCAGCGACTAGAAAGGGTGGCGGTTTTTAGGGTTTGGGGTTTGCTGTGTTGGTGATATTTAAGAGTTTAGGGTGTTGGGAATTTGCGGTTTAGAGTTCTGGACAGGGATTGCAGATTTCAGAGCGCACGGCAGGGATCTCAGGGGCAAATAATGGGCATCACGTACGTGCATACATACATGCGTGCATGTGTCGACCCACACCTATGCAAAGCACTGTTCGTAGGTGGCTACGCTACGGGGATGTGCTTCGAACTTCTTGTGCTATCTTTAGTTCAGGGTGGCAAGATCAAAGCGTGGAAGCACATTGCATGGAAGAACCATGACACACATGCACCACGCCCATGCTGTACTTGGAGGGTCATAAGGACTTAGTAAGTAGGTTAACAATCAGCATAGCTGGGGTTACTATATGGGTTATAGGTGTTATTAACTTACCGACTAAGTCACTCTGACCCTCCAAGTATGACGTCCTCACTCCCTTGGCCTTGAAGGCTGAAACCTACCCAAGCGTGAGTGCAGAAGAAGTACATACGGCTGCTCATCCCTGTATGCAAGTACCAAGGCATTCCTTCAACAATAGCTTGGCATAGCGTGTCTTATCCGAAGGAGGCAGCGACCCACATGGAAGGGGATTGCAATGGGATTCCGGTAGCCTTCTTGCCATCCCTATAGTTCTTACAAACTCCCAAAGAGCGGCCTCCAATCACCCGAATTCTCAAACCCTTCATCTCCACGCCTGATATCAAAAAGAGATAGAGTGAGAGAGAGAGAGAGGGATATATATATATATATAGAAAGAAAGAAAGGACATATATAATATATATAGGTGTATATGTATATACACATATTTACAGTTTACATGTCCATCTTGGTGGCGGTAGGTCTAAGTAAACTGATGCGACATCCGTTTGAGGAGACCGTAAAAACACCTCTTCCACAATGGAACCCTGGGATCCTGAAGGCTACCCCTGATTCTGACAAGACCTTAAACCCTAAACCTCGGGTTTAGGGTTTAGGGTTGGAGTTTAGGGTTTAGTAAGCCTGCCCCTCCAAATCGCAAAACTAAACACCTAGTCACTAAACCAACAAGCCTAAACCCCCAAACCCACAAGGGTACTTCCCAAACCCAAAGCCCCCACGGCACCAACACATTAGTTTTACGTCGGGATATATGGGGTCTGAAGCAAATTAAGAAGATCCAGCCTTCTGAAAGCACCTCGAGTCTGTCCTGACGCGCTTACCCCCAGTGTTTCAAAAGACAGGCCATGTTGGTGACATGCGCGTGGCCTGTAAAGCGTAAACCCTCCACCCTAAACCCGAAAAATCTCAACAACCGCGGCACATGTTATGGTTACGAAAGATCCCGGCAAAACTTTAAACACCAAATGAACAACTCTAAACTTAATACCCTATGCCCCAAACCACAAACCAAGCCCCACAGTTCCTGCTCCAGCTGTCTCGCAGGCGGCGCTCGCGCCGGTCGCTAAGACAACCGCGGCGCGAGGGCGATGCATCAGATCGCCAGGAAACGGGGATTCGTTGGTTCGGGAATGCGTTTCGGGCTGGGAAAAATCCAATGATGTATTGGATACAGAGGGTTTGGGGTTTAGGGTTGAAGGTTAAGGGTTTCGGACTTTAGGGTTTTGGGGTTGGAGGTTTCTGATTTGGCGTGCAGGATTTGGGAAGTTAGCCTTCAGGTTCAGGGTTTAGCGCTTTTGAGTTTACGTTGTGTTGTGTCTTGAGGTTTAGACTTTTGCGCTTGTCCCTTGAAGCGGCTTGGGTAGGGATAGATAAGGTATATAGGGTCGAGGATTCCAAATGTAGGATTGAGGGTTATGTGGGATTTCGGCCGGGTTGTTTTTGTGAGTTTAGGCGATGCCGTTCAGGATTGAGGATTTCGGGTTCAGGGATTGGGGGTTTAAATTTTCTCGAGCTGACAGGCCGGTAAAGGCTTAATACAAGGCTTAATGGGGAGTGCTAGCCTAGCCCTCATCGAACCCCATAGAACCGTGTTTTGAACAGACAGTTTTCATACAGTCGTGTTAGATTTTATGTGAGTTTGGGGGAGAGGAAAGGTGGCAACAGTTGCTGTAAGTGGAACGAATTAAGATGTATTAGAAGACCGTTATAGGGGATAGCATAGTGTATAGGGACGACTCCAGGGGTCCAGTCCAAGCACGAGGCAGGTTGGTCCTTCTTGATTCAGGGTCCATACTTAGGAGCGAAGCTAGACGTGTGCATGTACTCACGGAAACCCTCATCTGGACAAAAGGGAGCCCTCATCTGCCTGGCGGTTTATGCGGAAGTGGGTATGGATCCACCTGATCCCCCTACTGGGCACCAGGGAATCAGGTTTAGAAATCTCCTACAATTTCCTTCCGAAGTTTTGCTTCAGTCTGAAGCCCTTGCCCCGCCGCCAAAATGAGGCATTGCCTTCCACTACCATAACAAGGAATCTGAAGAGGGGCCCTATGAGGACGAATGTCCTGTTAGAGGGTTAAGGGTTAAGGGTTTAGGGGTTTTTAGGGGTTCAGTGTTTAGGGTTTAGGGGTTTAGGGTTTAGGGTTTCGTCCGGCTTATGCATTGCTTTGGGGCAGAGGGAGGGAGCAAGGGTGTCAGGGTGCAGTGTAAGGCATCAGAATAGTACTCATGTCTAGGACAATCGCAACGAAATCCTTTGTGTAGAATTCATTAGGAGGACCCCCCACTCTGTAATAGTGGTATAATAGGAATATAAGAGGACCCTAATATACTCCTTATTATCCATAATAGTCACTATCACTGGGTGGGGGGTCCACCTAAAGAATTCATGTCACTGGGACCTTAAAGCGTCCAAAGGCCTTCCTAGAACCTTAGACTTGACCCCGAAACTTTCAAAGCCGTAAAGCCCTTGACAGCCCTTCAAAACCATCGAGACGGTGTAAAGCATATAATCCCAATATAACCCCAATATAACCCTGATAACCCCCCTTATGGTAGTTTCCATTTTCTTTTCCATTATCCCCTACACAATCCCAATATAGCCCCATTATAACCTAATGAGCCGAACCTCTAAACCTCAGACCTCGACTCTACAGCCTGCAGGGAAGCATCCTAGCGCTGAGGAGGCGGGTTAGTTGGGGGCGGTAGAGTGCAAGGCTTGGGGTTCAGGATGTAGGGTTTTGGGATGTCGAGTATAAGACTTGGGATCTAGGGCTCGAGGCTTCAGGTGTTGGTTTGGGTTTGGAATATGGTAGTTTCCCTAAATAGGGGACCCCAATATAGACCCCAATGTAGTACACTCCTTTTTATTGGGACCCCAAAAAAGCACACCAAATTTTGGGAAACCCCCATATAAGGTTGGGGGTTTAGTGCGTAGGGTACGGGGTGTAGGGTTCATTCTACACGGTTTGGGGCTTCAGGTGTGCGCTTTAGGTTTTGGCTTTTTAAGCTTTGAGCATGAGGGTTTAGGGTTTAGGGTTGAGGGTTTAGGGTTGAGGGTTTAGGGTTTAGGGTTTAGGATTTAGGGTTTAGAGTTTAGGGTTTAGGGTTTGAAATCATGTGCGGGGGATTCAGGATTCAGGGTGAGTTTGCATCCCCAGGGATGTTGGATGATTTTTTTTGGAGTTCGATTTTGGGGTTGGGGTTTTCTAAGATCAACATATCAGTGAAAGCATCCAGGGGATAGGAATCTTAGGTAGGCCCTCACTGAGTATTCGTGGTATAATATGAACATGAAAAGAATTGGTATGATTACAGTATCCCTAGTGGCGACTATTAGTGGGTTGAGGTTATACCAGAGTTGTGCAAGCTTTGCATTTTTTGTGTTGAAGACCGGGTTTCCGTGTTTGATCGGTTTATGAACTCGACTTGCGAAATCCAGCCATGGGTCCACACGAAAAGAACAAGGGCTTTGGGTTCAGGTGTTGGGGAGCAATGGAGCATCAAATGGAAAACGCGGTGGGCCATGACATCGAAACGAGATTTGTATCGGGGTTTGCAGGGATTGCATGTAGGGCCTAAAAAAGTGGGAGCAGTGCTGGGCTGCTGTTAAATTGCCTTGAAATCAGTTGTATATACTATATACCCATGTTATGGTAACTTAGAATTAAGTTCCTGAACAACTCTAAACCCTAAACCCTAAACAACCCCGCTAATGTTGGCCCTAAGCCCTAATGCTGGGGTGGGCTCTGGAGGTCCGAGTTTGGTTTGGACATTAAGCTATAGATACAGTCCCCCTCAAATAGATAGAATATTATAATGAGGTATCCATATACCCCATATTCTATCTACTTCAGGGGGACTATATCTGTTGTATACGTCTAACGCCCGGTAGGATGCTCAAAATACGGGTATAGCATGGGTGCGAGCTCTCCCCATGTGCACTCTTGCTATAGGCGCTGTTCTACTTAGGTTCATGGGTAGCAATGAGTTTCGGTGGGAGAGGGACAGTCTTAGCCTACTTCAGAGGAGCGATCCACCTTTACTTATCCTTGGGTCTTCAAATGCTCAAACCATTAATCACTGCTATACCCTTCCAAACCCCAGACCCTATATTCTTCCTTCGTAAGCACCAAGCTGACCGGTTTCGCTGGCATAAGTGCCCGACACAGCTGGGGGCTGCGAGCTTAGGAACATGCCCCTCAACCCAAAATCCTAAACTTACTGGTTGTTAGTAGGGAATATGGGAATATACCCTAAACCCTAAACCCCTATATAGGGACTGCATAGGGATTATATGAAGCGAAGCTGGAAAGTACGACTTTAAGGGTTTGCTGGCAGCCATGTCCCAAAGATGTAAGTTGGTCTGGTACACTCCTCAAAGGCAAGTCTAAGTTTTGCGAGGACCCCCCTCCCCCCCTCCCAAACAACAACAACAACAACAACAACAACAGCAAAACACTGAGCATGCTATCCAGGCCTGTCATACCGCTGTGATGAGCATGCAGCCTGAGCGTGGCCAAGAGCACCAGACCCTCACACCCTAAGCCCCCCACATTGCTCCTACCCAAACCCTCTAACCTGGAAGTACAGTCCCCTTTGGGTTCAACCTTTAATACGGCTCTTAAGATTTTGAGGACGTTTGGGGACCTCAAAAAGGCACTCTAAGTTTTGGCGACCAACCATATAAGATGGTGCGAGATTTCCTCTCTCCACCGTATTTACGGGTATTAGGGCGTTCACGGGGGTCTATGATTCTCATGGTCCCTATGCAGTCCCTACATGATTAGGGTGTAGGGTTTAGGGGTGCCCAACAGCCAGGATTGTGATGTTAGGAGGGCATAGCTGTTCAGCCCTAATCCCTGAACTTCCCTAAGCACTACAGGGACGGGTCGGGATGCTTGTATAATTTGCTTCTACATGTAACTGGAGCCCAGACATAACCATACTTGAGGGTTTCAAGGGTCTGTACTGAGTTATACCTACAGTATCCCAGTCCCTGCAAGTAAATGCTATAGCCATGGGTTCCCGTACTACCACCCTTATACTGTCTTCCAGGGTGCCTCCTAATTGGCCGTAATTAGCCTTAATTATCCAAAAGTAGCCCTACTTGGAGGATCATGGGGACTTAGTAAGTAGGTTAATAACCCCTATAACCCATATAATAGCACTGGTTATCCTAATTATTAACCTACTTGTTATGTCCCCTTGACCCTCCAAGTAACTGTTGGAGAGCCGGGGGAGGTGGTATAGTGAGTGTGGTCGGAGAACTACGTTGAGATCTTAGTGCTCACACCTGCCTCCGTTGGCTCCTACAGGGCTTTGGGTGCGAAGATTCGGAACCAGGGCTTAATACTTGTTCTACATCTTCAAGCTCCAGCACAACGTAGTTCGGAGTGTCCAGCTGACAAAGGTTCTCAGTCAAGGATTTAGCTTTAAAGGCCTCAGAAGCCACGAGTGTGAAGGGCATCACCACAGCGGTACTGTACTTCAGCGCCAGAGTCGTTGGTTGAGTGTAGTCTTTGGAACATGGGCGCCAAATGTTGAGAGCATTCCCCCTTACCATGAGCTCGAATCTGTCCAGTAGACTGCTTTTGCATTGGTCATGCTTGGGTCCCGAGACGCCCGATGGTAACTGACCTTCGGCGTCCGAGTCCACAAGTAGCGGAGGATGGAGTCTAAGTCAGTTTGTGGAGCTACGGGTACCAAGATCCCGTTGCTTATGATGTACCTGAAGCTGGCTAAACTTTAGCCCTATGCCTAAATCCTACACCCTCAAGCCCAGATAAATACAAATGGTATAGGGCACAAATGAAAAGTCCGTCAGAACCCGCCCAAAACCCGCACAAAGCTCCAGACCTGAACCCTATAGTTTAAGGTTCAGGATTTAGGGATTAAGGCTTAGGGTTTAGGGCTTAGGGTGCAATCTGTATGAAACCAAGACGACAGGGCCCGCCTCACCGCCCCATCATGGGTATTCTTAGATGGCCGCAAAAAGGGACAAAGAAGCTTAAGACATCAAAAGTGTAGGCTTAGGGTTCAGGATTTATGGCACATTCTTAAGGTAAGGAAAGCTTTGGCTTTTTTGGCCCTTGGAATTGGTTTAGGGTGCAGTTTTCTGGGTTGCCGGAGATGAGCTTAAAGTATGTTCGCCATAATCAGGAATCTTCATTTTTGCTAGTATCCCTATTCCGGCAATTCTCCCACCTTTGTTGACAGCAATCCATTTGTAAGCAGGGTCAAAATGCCCCTAGTAGAAGTACGGGGCCAGAAGTCTTGGAATTGCCGGGTTTCTGCAATGACTGCGATTTTGTGCGCAATCTTCGTTGGGCAAACCATTGGGCTTCACCATCCACTTCCTCCACTGCTCATATCAAGATTCTTCGGACCTTGCTTTCCAATGCTTTCGGGGCGCTGCGATTCACATGGGTAGTGAATGTAGTCGTTGGTTGTCACAGTCAATTCCCTTTTTGGCTACCCAAAGGTTGGGGGCTGTATTTTACTAGGGTCCCAAGAAGGAATCATCATTTGACAACCTGCTATTTACTGGTCCTAAACTCATGGTGCATATTGTGACGAGGGCAGTTCCTGACATAGTCATTGAGAATACTTCTACCTCTAGGTCATTTTTCCCTCTTGCAGCATGATACGAATTGAAAGGAGTCCGTAAGTCACCCCCATAAAACTCTCTTTACATTCTGTATCCTAAGCATTTCTAAAAGCACACCCGGTGTAGGGTTTTGAGGTTGTGAGCAGCCTAACCCACCACTCAAAAAGGAACCCCAAACCCTAACGCCCCAAGCCCTACACTTTAAGTCCCGAAGCTTAAGCCCTAAAGCGACAGCAAAAACGCCCGCACGCACATAAACAATCCTGGACCCTAAGCTTGAAACCCTAAACCCTAAACCCTAAACCTTAAACCCTAAACTCTAAACCTTAAATCCTAAACCCTAAACCCTAAACCCTAAACACCTGAACTCGCAGATGCAGCGCCCTGATCTCTGGAAGCTCCCAGAGTGGTGCATTTGCCATCGTTCCTACACCAACCTGCAGAGGGTTGCGGGTTTAGGAGGGTTTAGGGTTCAGGGTTTGGGAATGTTTAGGGTTCAGGGTTTGGGAATGTTTAGGGTTTAGGGTTTGGGAGAGTTTAGGGTTTAGGGGGGTTGAGGGTTCAGCAGTTTAGGGCTAGTGGGATGGTTTTTCAGGGATGAATCCCGTTTACAGAAGCCTGCGAACTCCATTGGCTTTCTTTTCTTAGTTATATAGGTTCCCGCATTAAAAAATGGATGCATTGTTAGGATTGTGATGTGGTGGGGGGGTTATGATTGCCAACAGCCTTCCCCAGGTGGTTCAGGGTTTCGAGTTGCAGGGTTTGGGTTTTAGGTGCAGGGCTATAAGGGTTGGCAAAGGATGCATGACAAGTGGAAAGTCGCTGGCTGGAATTCCGCCTGCGCTGCGACTCCTTTTGAATATGCCATCGAAGGCTTTGTCTAGGACGGCCAAAGGTGCGGTTTCTCTGCTATGACCCTTACTACCATTACCATTCTTCATCGTCCTGTTATCATTACTGCCATTTCTATTAGTAGTATTGGAATTATGCTGATAACTAATTGTTATCCTGCTTATCCCCATTATTCTCACTTTAATTATGATAAAGTAGTAATACAAATACTAACAACAGAAATAATCGTAAGAATAGTAAGAATAGTAGTGAAGCAACAGCAATAATAAGAATGGTAATAGTCGTAGTAGAAATAGCAACAATGACAATAGTAACAATGGTAATAATAGGAACGAAAATAACAAGACTATATCATAGCAACCGTAGTAATAATACTAATAACAAATCACAACAATAATATCCATAACAATATTTGTAATACTTGTAATAGTAGTTATTCATATTAATAACACCTATTCATAGTACTACTAATAATAAATTACTATTCCTCTTACAACCCTAAACCCTAAATGAACTTCAAGGGCCAGCTTCAGGCCTGAGGATTTTGCACAAAACGAGATGGTTTAGGGTTTAAAGTTTAGGGGTGAAGGGGGTTAGGGGTTAGGGTTTAGGGTTTAAGGGCTTAGGGTTTCAAGGGTTTAGGGCTTAAGGTTTAGGGGTTTAGGGCTTAGGGTTTAGGGGTTTAGGGTTTTAGGGGTTAGGGGTCTAGGTTTAGGGTCCCCCTCATATTTTTACTGCTCTTCGACCCCTAAACTTGGGAGTATTAAGTGGGCTTTAAGTGCAGTTATAAACGAGCTATGCTTACCCAGAATTTCCCAGTAGTAGGCAACACCCTTTTTTCCCGAATATTACAGAGGGTCTCCATTCTATATTGAGATTGCTGTAAGGAATACTTGGGAGTGGGACGAGGGTTTCTCAACATGAGCAGGAGGTGCTTATCAGGGGTCGGAACTTCTTGGTTGTGAGTAGGGAAGAAAGGGAATAAACCCTATATTCTTATTCACTCCTAACCCTAACCCCTGAGCGCTAAACGGTTTAGGGTTTAGGTTTTAGGGTTACTCTAGACCCTAGACCCTAAACCCCAAACCCTAAACAGTGTAGATTCCCTTGCGTAAGTAAATGAGAAACACCCATCTCCGGCCTTGTTTAGGGCGGCCTGATCTGTTGCTCTATGATCGCAGGGGGGAGCCTTTTTGGCTAGAGCATCCCAATGTAGTGTAGGAGCCTGAAGCATTGGGAATACTGCTTATGGTCCTATAGTCCTTGTTAAGCAGATAGAATATGGGGTATATGAGGCCTTTTTAAATAAGTTTGGTCAATTCCATATTCTATTTACTCAAGGGGCTGTAGGTTCCTCCTGGTCTAGTTACATTAGGAAGACTTCACATGATCTTGGTGTTGTTTAGGCGTCTACCTAGGTTCAGCCCTCATGCGCTAGCAGTTCCCCGAGACGTATGGGTGGGTGTGTCACGGTTTCATACACGGCTTAGTAGACAGTTTCACTGCACGGGCGCCGAGATATGTTCGGAACAGACACTTGGATACGCAAAGTACTGGCAATGCTCCCAACAACTTGGGTATACTTTAGGCGGACCCCCGTCCCTGTAATAGTGGTATAATAGGGATATAATAGGACCCTAATATAATCCTTATTATCCCGTATAGTCACTATTACAGGGTAGGGGGTCCTCCTAAGCTATACTGTAAAGTCATGCTCATCGAGGAGATCTCTTTGTTTGCAGGAGCACAAGGAAACTTGAACTTCAAGTCCGAACTTGTTCATGGCTTCTTTTTGCTACAACGTGATGAGTAGCTTGTGTAGAGTCCCTATATTTTTACATAACTCCTGTAGATACTGCGGGCCGAAACGCTCCGGATTGAAGTGTAATAACCAGAGGTGTCTAACCCTTAAACCCCAATACTTTAGGTAACAACCATCGACATCGTTCCTGTATAATCCTAATAGAACTCCAGTAGCCCCAAAACCTCACTCTACTTCATGAGGCCCCTACAGTACCCGAAGCCCTAAACCAGAACCCCAAAGCAAAATTAAGCCCAAAACCTTAAACCCTTAACCCAAACCCCAAACCCAAAATCCTAAATACCCAGCCCAAAACCCTCAAGAACCTAAACCTTAAACCCTAAACCCTTAAACCTACCCCTCAACCCTAATAACCAAAACGGTACCGGCTCCTTGCCATCCCAACCCCTCTGCGCAGCCTGGGTCACATCGGCTTAGTGCTTAGGGCTTAGGGTTCAGGGTTTAGGGTTTAGAGTTCAGGGCTTAGGGTTTAGGGTGTAGGGCTTGGGGTTTAGGGTGTA
>CAJNIZ010046297.1:12675-31037 GCA_905231905.1 Symbiodinium pilosum | reverse complement strand
GGGTTTCGACTCACTGCCATATATATATTATACACATATTGCCTTTGTGCAGAAAGATAATATTATTAGTTACCACGACAAAACTTCACATCAACCTCACATCGCATCCGACACCTCCCGAAAGCATCATGCCATCATGCAATGGAACATTAAAGCCATCCTATGTAAACACACACCTCGGCAGCAAGACCTCTTCACGGCGTTTTTGGGAACCGCAAACGTTGGAAGGCCGGGCTCTGAGGACGCTCCACGCAGAGGCCTCTGGACGCGATGTGAAAACGAAAACGGTTGTCAATTCCGACCTAAAAGTTACACAGGATGCTCTATGCGGGTGCGCCCGGACACGCCCAGAGCACTGAGACAGCCTTGAATTCAAGGCCAAATTTGGAGGACACGCCACGCTGGAGCGTCCGGATCAGGACATTCAACGCAGGGGCCGCGCACGCTGGGAATTCTGGGAGCGTTTCGCCCAGGAGCGTCAAGATCAGCCCGGATGACTGAAGGTGCCAACCAAAAATTCTGAGGACGCTCCACGTGCTAGCATCAGGACATGCCGTGGATACCGAGAGGGTGTCGAGTCCGAGCAAAGCTATTCTGAAAAGGTTCCACGCGTCAGCATCGCGACACACCGAGAACACCCAGAGAGTTGAGTACCGAGTCCGAGCAAAGTTCGCGGGATGCGCCAGCGTCAACTTGCGGCGAAAGCTTAAAGGGTTGTCGATCCACGCCTCGAACACTAGGGTTGTCAATGCCGAGAAAATTCAGAGGAAGCTCCGCCGCAAACACTGAGACGATTCCGAAAATATTCTGAGGAAGCTCCATGTGCCAGCGTCGGGACACGTCACGAACACTCAGAAGGTTGTCGAATCCAAACAAGAATCATTCAGAAGACGCTCCACGCAAGAGCGTCTGGAAACGCCTGGTCCAGTGAGAGCTTTGTCGATGGCGACCAAAAATCAGAGGAGGCTGTACACGGGCGGCGTCTCTCGCCAGCGCTGCCCCGTGTTTTTTTAACATGTTAACTATTTAGAGCCAACCTCGAAAAGCTCAAATTATGCAAGCCTCATGGCCCAATGGGTGCCTCGAGACCGCCGTGCCAGACCAAAAACCAATCACAACGTCATACAACGTCTCCACGCCATCCTATCAATCAGTCATCCTGATCAAGCCATCCCATAGACTCCATAGACAACTTGCTCCGCGGGAATTGTAAGAATGTCAGATGCGTGAAGAATGAAAACAAATGGTCAAGTTTTTGTCAAGGAAAATCCATGAGGGGTAACCTCCTAGGGGGAAGGAAACACACACCACAGAATTCGCAGAAACATGATTCGCTTCGCAGAACCACCCCTGGTTCGCAGAGCCCTCAGCGCTCCATAGCGCTCCCATTTTCACCTTGTCAAGAAAACTCCACCAAGTGCGGAAAGGTTCGTAGGATTCGAGGTCGGGCTTTAGCATACGCAGAGTTCGTAGCATCCGCTGCCCTTCCCCGCAATCCGGTACCCCCCCTTCGTAACATGTTCTTTCAATTTGATTTCCAAATCACAAGTTTGGGAACAAGAATTTTGATCAACTACCATATGCCGTGCTTATAGTCAGTGACAGACCCTATAACCCCAATAATATAACTCTTCATGTCAAACCCTACTTGTGAACCCTGCTACCAGTGTTCAATCGGCCATATCTAAACTACAAAGCTGTGGGTAAGTGGGGTCACAGGTAGTCCAGCCTAAACCCCAAACATTAACTTTGCCCCATACCGAGCCGAGGTTCAGGGTTTCTTGGATTAAGCTTTACGTTGTAAGGATTTTTTCGGTCTACGGTATACAGGATTTTAAGGGTTCAGGGTATATGTTTTATGGTCTAGAAATGGGAACGTATGGGATACGTCAGGCATTTTTTTTGCGGATCGGGTTGGGCTATACATACACATACCTAAACCCCAAAAGTATATTATATACTATATATAGAATAATCGCCCGAAACCCCTGAAGACAGCCCAAACGGCCAGTGTTCTACATACTTTTTGGGGTCAGGTACTACCTACGTGAATAGACATGCTTCATATGCGGTGGCCAGTGCGTGTGGCTTCTTTACAAGGCCAGAAGTGGATGCTGGACATGCTACGTGCAGGATGAGGTTCCCTAAGGTCCAAGGACCCAAAAAACAGGGTTTTAGGGCCCAAATACCATTAATGTTATAGTATTTGGGCCCTAAAACCCTATTATTTGGGTCCTTGGACCCTTTAGGGTTGATTGTGTATCCGCAAAAGACCACTGTCTACAGCTGAAATGCCGAGTTCTCAAAACCAAATAAATCTCTGAAGCCCTGAAGCGGGCTTCGGAACTCGCAAGTTCCTGTTCGCAAAAGTGGATGTTTCATGGCGCTGCACAGACCCTAAGAGGTTCTCAGATGGACCTTTAGTATCTGTGGCTTTGAGGGTTTAGGGTTTGAGGGCTTCCAAGTGGTGAGCTGATTTTGAGGCATTCAGGTCTTTAGCATATACAACGCTTACGTACATTCCTTTCATCGTAACTCTGCCCTACCTAAACCCCAAAAGTATGTAGAATAATGGCTCAAAACACTTGAAAACGGCCCAAAAGGCAATTATTCAATATTTCTTGGGTTTCAGGTAGAATACGCTGCAGCTTGTTTCAAGGTTGCGGATTCTGCTCATAGATGCTTCAGTCAACCCAGAACCTCACAGCTTAGGCGCCCGGATAGCAGACCCTAAGGGTCCAAGGACCCACATAATAGAGCTCCAGGACCCATTAATATTACAGTATTTGGGCCCTAAAACCCAATTGTTTGGGTCCTTGGACCCTTAGGGATAGGATCCGATTTTGAGTGGCAAAATCCCGTGTCAAGGGCAATCGTTACTGAGGGGTCCCTCTGAGGAGGCGCCAGACACCATGCCGCAATTCGGCTCTTGCAAGGAGTCTCCCTGGCAGGGTTTCGGGTTAAGGTTCAGGGCCTAGGGTTCTAGAGTTTGGGGTTTAGGTCACAGGGTCTAGCGTTTGGGGCTCCAGTGAGGGCGGGTTCTTGGGCGGAAAGCACCCTGGCCACACGGCTAGACTCAATGACGCTGCATAGGTTTTGCCCCCTGCATGATGCCTCCGACAACGCCGCATCAACTGAGGCCTTGAGGAGCCCCAGCCCTTTGCGGGATCGGCGCATGAGCATGTCATGGTTATTGACTTTAAGTAGGCATGATGGACTTCTTGTCAAGGATCTGTGGGTATTTGAGCAAATGGTTTAGAAAGCCTTCACATGAGGAGGATTATGGTCTTGGTCTCCGATCAGTGTCTGTGAATGTCGTTCTCTGCCATTCTGATGTGAAGTCTCGTTAACAGGCTTACTGGCACCGCGACCGCCTTTTGAACACTTGAGGACTATACCACTAGCCTAAACAGTAGTTTCCATTTTATTTTCCATCATCCCAATATAGCCCTAATATAACCCTATTACAACCCTACCTGCTCATCTACTCCTCCGGCGCTTTCCGCTGTTGTCGTGCCCGTTGCGTTGTTCTGCTACGTAGCATGCTGACTGCCCTTGCTTCATTCCTAGCTTCACGGTTACAAATAAGTACCTAGACCCTCCTCCTACCCTCTATTAGGGCCTAAGTACCTACTATCAGGGATCATATATCCCCAATTAAGGGTACAAGGAGGGTCCTGGTAGAAGACGTTCAAAGTTATAGAGCAGTGTGCCCCACAACGTCTTCTTGCTATTCAGGCTTTTGAAGCCTAAGCCCTACCTAAACCCCAAAAGTATGTAAGATAATAGCCCCAAACCGCTCAAAACAGCCCAAAAGGCCATTATTCTACATACTTTGGGGTTCAGGTATTCCATTCCTGCAAGCACTTGCTTTATGCCAAAGGCCTGCAGGATAAAGTTTCTGCCAGGCACTGCAGACTCCACGACTGCCATAGTACCACAGGAAGGGCGCCGGAACTTCTGCCTGTACCTAGTTTAGGGGGATAATGAAAAATAAAATGGAAACTACTGCTTAGGGTTTAGGGTTTAGGGGGAGAATGGAAAATCAAATGGAAACTACTACTTAGTAGGATACCACATTTTTGGGGGGCCTATTGCCTACACAGGGACTGAGAATTCTACGGCTCAGTAATTTTGAGATGAAGCACGGAGACAGCATGTAAGCAAATATGAGGCGACACGTGAGGCCAATCACTGCAGTATTCGCAACCTTATTTGCGCCTTGAAACAAGCCATGTTCCGTTGCTTGTAATGAGAACAGCACATCGAAGAGACACATCCTTCGAAGGGAGGCTCGGAAAGTTACCCTAAACCCTAAACCCTAAACCAGCATTGACTTAGAAGTTGGGCGCTCTTCCCAAGTACTGACCCGAGTGAGCGTCAGAGATGTTTCCGTGGGACCTCTTGAAGCAAGGGCAGGCTAGTTTTTGGGTTTTAGGGTTTAGGGTTCTAGTGATGGCCTATGTTTCTGCTCATTGGTTCGTTTGTGCGTGGTCCAGTATGGTAACCTCCTACCCAAATATTACTCCCGCCCACCCATCCCACTTATCCCATTGTGGTAGACTTTGATATACTGGGAGTAATCATTTTTCCTGGCTGTAGTGCTGTGCAGGAGTCTAGGCCCTGAGACCAAATCGGGCATAGCTGGAAAGCATTGTAGCTATACTTGCACAAACAACCGGCTACATTGTTCGCGTCCTGTTTTTTTCAGAACAGTGCCCCTAATTTTTTGGTCCCTTTAACCCGAAGGCTACAGTTGAGGGTCCTGGACAACAAAATGACACCGACACATTAGATCCCGAATACGGACCCTAAACCCGTAAACCCTATAAACCCTAAGCTGTAAATTGTATTTTTTACCCAGGACCATGGAGGACTTCACAGGTTCAGAATGCGACCCTCATGATGAACATTGAGAATTTTTTGGGGGCCTCTTTTGACCAGCAGTGTGTACCGGGAGGTTCAGGGAAGGCATAAGTATGTCTATGATTGTGCAAAAATTATGTAGCCAACATTGAGCCCCTGAGGTCCTCTACTATGGTTCTGCTTCAACAATCTCAACTTGCACAAATGGCTACAGATGTGATTCCTCAAAAGCTTGAACCCTGTGCCTCAAACTCCCTAGTACTACCCACCAAACTGGAGATGTTGAACCTGGCCTTCATACCTTAACCCTTCTGTAAGGTTTCCAGACATTCGGTGCCGCTTTTGACGGAGCCTCACAAGAATGGGGAGTATTTTTTTGGGATATACCCCGAATACACCCTAAACCCTAAACCCTGAATTTGGGGTAGCCTTAAACCAATGAAGGCCCCTAAACCCTAAACCCTTAGTGGGTTTAGGGTTTAAGGTTTAAACCCTTATCCATAAACCCTACAGCCCTACCCTAAGGCTGATCGAGTCCCAAAGTGAGATCACAAACCTTAGTCAGTCCCTAAAGCCCCAACCATCCCATAGAAGGCCCGTGATAGTTCTAGGAGCCTTAGGGTAACCCAGAACACCCAAAACCTTAGATTCCTAATCCCTATAAACCCTAACCCCCAAATCCTTTGCTCTAGTTTCGAAACCTGGTTACCCAAGCGCAAAAACCCCAAAGCCTAAACCAACCCTAAACCCCCAACCCTGAACCCTAAAGCCTCAGGCTCAAGAATGTAACCCAAGCCCCTGGCCTTGCACCTCTTGTCTCAGTCAATTCCAGGCGGGGAGAGGGAACGAGTTTAGGATTAGGGGGTCATAATAGTAATTATCACCAGAATAGTCATAATCGTAATAGTGATAAAAGTAATAGTCCCCTACAGTAATTTCTTTTCACACTGTATAAGTTGGCCCGTGTTTTTGGTCGACCAGGCTTTCCCGGAACCCTAAACCCGAAACCCTAAACAGCCTATAAGGGTCATCCCTAAACCCTAGACACCGAGCCTTAGGATAAACCTAACACCCAACAGATCCATGTGGGGATTGTCCTATATTACTGTCAATACGGGGTCCTATATTTAGGTTCCTATTATAATACGGGGCCCTATATAAGTTTCCCCCATTTTGGGAACAGTAATTTAGGGAAACTTCCATGTAGGTATATAGTATATGCTAAAGGCCCAAACGGTTCCAACATACCTACTCGACATTTGGGTGAACTCTAAATCCTAGCCGTTCAAGCCGTAGGCTACCTGTGGCCTATGTCCTTCGCCTTGAATCTTAGGGTTTAGGGTTGAATCTCGACAATTTTCCAGCATGCAGAGATAAGGGAGGGGTTGCATAGAAGATTTATAGGGGTTATAGAGGGATCTTTAAGATTTGGGTTTAGGAATCAGGGTCTAGGTTTCCAAGCCTTCGAGTTCCGCGAGATTCCGTTAGAGACCTCTGTTTGTTATGAAAATTGTCATGGGGGTCAACGCAACCCCGCGAATATTCCAAAAAAGGAACCCCACATGATCCCCTTACAACCCGCACAAATCTTTAATTTTCCGAAGGGCCCAGTTAAAAATCCTAAATCCTTAAACACCCGAAACCTTACCCCCTGAAATTTTAGACCTTTACACATGACACCCTTAACCCCTTCAACCCCAGACCCTTACACACCCTTACACCCTAAACCCTAAACTCTAAACCATTAACTTCAAACCCGTCAGATGAGCCATAGTCTATAAGCTCCTGAAACCGGGATTATAGAGGGGATTAATTAGGGGAGGATTATAAGGCTTATTAAGGGGGAGCCTAGGGGTTTAAACTCGATTTAAACCCTCAACCCTAAACCTGAAATTACTGGGGTTATTAAGGGGGAAACTAGAACTTCAGACCCCAAACCCTAAACCCTATACTATAGGAGTTCAGACTATAGCTCATATGAAGAGTTTCCCTCCCCATACTGCATGTGGCAGTGGGCGGGCTGTTGCTTATAATGGCTTGGCCTGCCGACTTTGCGGATGGTTTTGGGTTTTGGGTTTAGCGTTTTAGGATTTGAGGGTCTGCGGTTTGGGAGATAGGGTTTGGGGTTCAGGTTCAACTGGGTTGCTGTTAAGAAACTCAATTTAAGTCACTACACTGGGGAAGACCAATTATGATAACTTAATTTAGGCACCTTAACAGCAACCCATTCAAACCCTGGGTTTAGGGTTTAGGGATTAGGTTTCAGGGGTTATGGATTAGAGTTTTGGGCTGTTGGTTGAGGCAGTTGGGTTTAGGGTTGGACCGTTCAGGGTTCAGGAGTCTCTTGCCCTGCGGAGATACAGGTTTAGGGTGTAGGGTTGGATGTCTTCTCTTACATAGCCTGGCTATTCGAAGAAATACGTTACATCGGTAAGCAGGTTTTCAAAACGGCGGGGAAGCAATTAATTCCTTCTTGGGGGTGATTATCTATTCAAATAAGGAACCGCATAGGCCCCCAAACCCTGAACCCTATAGTCCCTCTTGAGTAGATAGAATATGGCCTTGAACATATTATAGTAAGATCCCGATATACTCCACATTCTTTCTACTTAAGCGGGACTATGCACCCCGAAAGGGGCGGCCTGATTGCGTTTCATCATAGTCGGGGGATCCAAACCCCAAACCCCAGACCTTCAGTTCCAGATCCTAGACTCCGGGCCCTAAACCCTGTAGCCTTCTGGGGATCTTGTTATAATATATCCAAAGCCATATTTTATCTACTTAAGGGGGGCTATAACCTCCAAACTTAAACCCTAAGCCTTAAATCTTCATCATAATAGGGGTGGATGCTGCCTGAGCCGTCCGCCAAGTCGTGGTTCCTAGTGTTTCAACTGCCGGCAACGTCCTGTAAAGGTCCAAGAGACCCAAGCTGGGGTTGTAGAGCCCATTCTTACTGCTACTCTAATCTGATTGCATTTTGGCCTTCAGAACCCCCAATGTTTGGGCTCATGGGCCTTTGGGCATTCGCGCAACTGGCATCAGTAATCGCCCTGCAGTCTGCGCACGACCGCTGAAGGCAGATAAGAGTGCTAGGCCCTTTGAGTTGTGCATCTGTAAGGACCATGAAGAGCCTAAACTCTTCAACCCTAAGCATTGGCATTTTAGTTTGTAGGGTTTACTGTTTACTCTAAGGCTCTTGAGACAACATGGTCAGATCCTAAACTTTAGTCGGCAAAGCCCAAACCCTCCCCCAGAAATCCCAGCATAGTCCAAGGAGCTCAAGGAAGTAATCCTGATCCCTCAACCCCACCACTTAATCCCAAACCCTAATCCCCAAACCCCAATCCTTCACATCCCTACTCCCTAATCCCCAAAGACTCATACCTAAGCCTTCTGTTGTTTAAATGCGAACAAGGTTTTTCATTTCTAAGCCCCAAGTTACAATCCTAGGGTTAAGGGTTTTTGATTGAGGGACTGGATAGAGAGACTGATGCCCTACTCAATGCTTTCGGGCGTTAAGGCTAAAGGGACAAGATTTCGCTGTCCCTATAGCAAGGACTATACTGTCTGGGGGTTTCTATTGGGCCCCCCCAATTCTGGAAACTCCCTAAACCCTAAACTCCCCAGTGAATCTTAGATTGGCAAAATTAAGTATTTTAACGATGGTACAGGGGTCTAGACGGCTCTGAGTTTGTTGAGGCATGGGTCTAAGGAGCAGTAGGCACCATAACATCTCTGAACAGGCCAAGCTTTTTCTGGGTGTAGAGAGCAGGGCACTTTTCAAGGATTCGTGCGGAGGCTTGAGGTTGCTGGACAAGGGGGAAGTTAACCGTAGTTATGGCTGGCATAGACCGGCTTGTCTTTTTTCTTTTGTCAAGCATATTATTGTAAATGAGCCTACTACACTCAACAGTTTTCAGTAAGCTTACTCAGAGCAGGATCATTCCCTAAGGGTCCAAGGACCCAAATAACAGGGTTTCAGGGCCCAAATACCATTAATAGTATCGTATTTGGGCCCTGAAACCCTCTTATTTGGGTCCTTGGACCCTTAAGGTTATTCAGAGCAGGATCATTGTGTATCGCTCACCCCCCGGGGGCCGAAACCCTGCTCGAGGGTTCTTAGCGCAACACGTATATCAGGGTGATGTTCAGCAACATAGGTAAGAGGTAGCGATGCCACCAGCCTAGGTAAGGCTCTAGCCTGGCCCAAAGGAAGTACGGTTGATAGACTTCGAGCTGTAGGTCATACTCACTGCGTTTCAATCCCAGGGCCCACCAACTTTGATGTACAGAGCGCAAGCCAATCCTACCTCACTCCCTAAAGGACCCCCCCATCCCAACTAATGTATCCAGGCGGCCCTCCCGGGCAATGTCCCATTTGAGAAGGGTACGCCTGGAGGAAAGTTGAACGCAGGGTCTTGATACACTTTGATATGTTGTGGAGATACATCATTATCGTCAACCCCTAATAAGGATCCCTGCCTCATGTATTCTGTATACTCTTATGTAAGGCCTTGGAATCTTAGGTAGTTCCTGAAGACATTATTTGGGTAGTTGAATGCTTGCTTGGGGCACATATCCTTTTCCAACAGGGCAAATATGCAGCAATCACACCTGGCCTCACACAAAAGTGTGATTTTTGAGAGCCACTATTTTTTCCTACTTGCGTATTTCATTCTTTCGAAGCGTCATGACTCAATCAATATTCCAAAGCAACGTCAGAATTCCACGCCTTCAGCACAAGTCAAGTTAGTTTGCAGCGCGGCTGATGGCATTTCTCAAATTTCTATTAGGTTCAGGCTTCTTTGTACCTTCAGACCATAGACTCCTAAACCTCATATTTAGGGTTCAGGGCTTAGGGAACCCTAACGACTTTCTTCTGAACATGCTCCTTTCAGAAACCTTCAGAGGTACTCGACCCCTGATTAATAAACCTCCTCCCCTTAATAGGGATTATAATAGGGATCCTAATATTTGGGCCCTTAAAAGTAGGGGATTATTAACCCTAAACCCTACACCCTAAACCCCTAAACCCTAAACCCTAAACCCTACAGAAGCTCCTCTAGGGGCTTTAGTGATCAGGGTTTATGGGGTGAACCCATCTATGGCATGTTTTCAGAGTCCTTCCAGGGCTCAGATTTTCAGGTCAATATCAGGAGTCTAGGCAAATGACACCCTGATGTTATGGTCTTAGTGCTCAGGGTTGTAGGGTTTAGGGTTGAGGGTTTTAGGGTTTTAGGGTTTGGTGTTTTAGGGTTCAGGGTTTTAGGGTTTAGGGTTTTAGGGTTTAGGGTTAATGGAGTCCCCAACTATCCCCACCTCAAGTGCCCACCTTGATAAGGTGATTTAGGGACAGTTTGGGCTAAGTAGGTCAACCGCTGATCATGGGACGTAGCCCTAAGAAGAACCTGTTGCGAGAAAGTGTGTAGAATAATGGCCTTTGGGCTGTTTTTAGGGGTGTTGGGCTATCATTTTACTTACTTTTTGGATCCAAGAAGTCCTTCAACGGGGTTAGAGGTTGAGCTTGGGTACTGCCCCCCCGCTCACAGTTGGATAATAAGCATAGTAGGGCTATATATAGCCCTGAATATGACCCCTAGTATAAACTGTTACTGGGAGGCGGCAGTACCCAAGGGTTAGGGTTGGATTATGTAAGGGAGCTCCCAGGTTTTTGGAGGGCATGTAGTGATTTAGGGTTTAGGGTTTCTACTGGGAAGCTCTCTTTCATTCATGTATTACCTGACACCTAAAGAACTATGAACAACTACTCTATATATATATATACATACATTGTTTCGGGTTTAGTGCTTTGGGGTTTACAGGTGGAGTTTAGGAGGGATTCGAAAGGATTATCAAGGGGTATGTAGGTTTAGAGTGTAGGTGCGCATTTTTATTTGAATCATGCGGATTCAAGCAGAAAGGACCTGTCAAATTGAAATGGAAGCCTTGTTCTGGTGGAGCTTATAGGGATTGTAATGACGGCCGATAGGCCACGAACTACAGCTGGACCCCAAACGCTAAAGCTCAGGGCTTAGGGGGGCCCTAAGGGTGCGTCGTCCGTTCTCCTGACGCTTTAGGCGCCTACGCTAAACCCTATACACCCTAAAGCCTTTGCTACCCCCATTGAATCCGTACAGCAGCCCCCCATGTAGCAGCACCCACTCGGATACTGTAAGCCAGTAACGGGCGCTGACTTCCCAACACATCAGTCCTTTTTTATGTTCCTGGTGTTGATGGTTTTTAGGGTGTATGGTTTTTAGGCTGTTTAGGATTTAGGGCTGCTGGCTTAGGATGGTTGACTTTCCTTGCCCACTTGTGCTTGGCAAGCACCACTGGGTCCTAATTCTTACAGAGACCGGCGCGCCGTTAAATATATGAGCCTTTGTCTAGACTAGTCCTAGTATCCCCCTTAGTAAGCCCCACAATATTCCTCCATATAGTCCCCAATATAACCCCCCTTTTAAGGAGTTTAGACTATAGCTCATATAGGCATAAGTTCCTTAACAGCAACCCAGGCAAACAAACATGAAATGCTAGTGCTCAGTCTTCAATGCTGAACCCTGAACCGTGTAATTACCTTGAATTCTATAACCTATAAGACGCAAACCCTAAACGCTCCAAACCGTATAAGCTCGAAACCCTATACCCTATGAATCCTCAACCCCAAAGTTTACCAAGTGCAAAAGTCCCTAAACCCTAAACCCTAAAACCCTAAACCCTAAACCCTAAACCCTGCAAAAGGCAACTCTGAAGCCCGAAATCCTGTGAGCGACCGAGCCCTTTGCTCTTTGACAAGCTTCCCAAAGGGTCCTAAGTACCCATATGGGGAATACTTACCCAAACCATAAGGGAAATTACTACTACAGAAACCATACTTTGTACCATATAGGTACTTTGGACCCTTTGGGCTTTGGCTGCTGCGGAAGGGTGGCTGACGCAGGGGATTTGATCACCTGAGCCCCAAAAAGTATGTAGAAGAATTGCCTTTTGGACTTCTTTTAGAGGTTTTGGGTTATTATTCTACATACTTTTGGGGTTTTGGTAGAGTCTAGGTTTTAGGGTCTAAACCCTAAACCCCGAATTTAGGGTTTAGGGCTTTGGCTTTAGGATCCCGATAGAGCAACCCAACACCCATGGCTTCAAACCTCCAGTTCATCCATTGGGGCCATGTGAGCTCTAGTCTAAACTCCTTAAAGGGGGGTTATATAGGGGATTATACATGGTAGTATTATAGGGGTTATTAAGGGGGATACTAGGAGTAATGGCCCATGTTGGCAGAATACAGGGTTTAGGGTGTAGGGTTTCGGGTTTGTAAGGTGTAGGGTTAAGGGTTTAGGATTATCCAACGTACCTGAGGTCAATTCATTCATTCTCCGTGGCTTAAGGTTTCGCCTTGCTGCTGCTGTATACGGGGCACGGGTATTGTAGGGGCCTAATTAATTACACCAATATTATGGTTCCATATTCCGGTATAAGTATAATATATGGTACCTCAAATGGACCTCAAGATGATGTTGGGAGTTATTTAAATCAATTGCCAATATTATGGTTCCATTTTCCTGTCTAGTTATTGTATGATTATAGTATATGGTACCTCAAATGGACCTCAAAATCATATTGGTAGTTATTCAGGCCACCAGACCCCATGATAGCATAGTCATTAGTTTCCATTTTCTTTTCCATTATCCCAATATAACCCCTATATAACCCTACTTCTCCATTATCCCAATATAACCCCTATTTAGGCCCCTTTAGTATGTTGTCAGAAGGTTCTTCGGGTGGCTCATGGGATCCAAGAGCCCTACAGGGTTTAGGGTTTAGGGTTTAAGGTTTAGGGTTTAGGGTTTCCTGCATGACCCTAAGAACCTTATACCTTGGGAATCATGGTACTATAGTATACTAAGGTCATGCAGGATTTTTAGTATCAACCGTAGTAAGGGTAAAACCCCAATCTTAAACACCACTAAAATTTGTTGGCTCCCTTTCTCTCTCTATCGAGCCCCCCTATTGTATGCCCCCCCCCCCCTCCGTTTATGGAAATCCCCGAGCATGGAAAGCCCCAGGGCATTGGTTTCAAAATGCTGGGGGCTCCTGATCCGAAATCCGAGGCCCGGCACATGTGGACACGCCCCCCAAATTCCTAGAACTGGGCCTAAACCCTAAACCCTAACCAAACCCCAAACCCTAAACCCTAAACCGCCCTCTTTCTGCATGTCATTTGCAGCCCTCTCTCGGCAAGCGTCTTACGCCTCGGTCAGAATGGACCGTTGCTTACTCCGAAGGGTTGTTAAAAAGATGGGCGCTTTCAACTGTTTGGAATAGACCTTTCAATGAAGCAGCGGCTTGTTCTTGTCCATGTGTAGAATGCCTCAGGTTTACTGGGTAGCTGTTCAGGTTAAAGAGGTTGGCGTTATGAGGAAGTCTGATTGTTTGTTGTGTGGCAGCTTGTTTTCCTTAACTTCAACCCTAAATCCCCAAAGGCCTAAACCCTGGACCTAAAGCATTTTCCATGTAAAGACAGGGTCTCGGGTCGGTATTCTAATCGCGCGGAGCGTATTGGTCCGTTTTGCAGCGTAGAGGGTCTAGTGGATGTAAGAGTTTAGGGTTAGGGGCTTAAGATCTGTATGATAATCCTTGTATAATCAGCATAGGCACCTCTATAAGGGTACCTACATAAAATTGACTCCCCACTCCCCCTTAAGCACCCCCCAACCACATTCAGAGGCAGCTTTGCATGCGGTTTAGGGTTTGGGGTTTTGGGGTTTAGGGTTGGGGTTGGTCAGAAACAGTCTTGCTTGGTAGTGGTTGAATCCTCCCCCTAAACCCTACTACCATAGATTCTGACGGTCTAGAGTTTAGCGTTTAGGGATTAGGGTGTGCATCAGCGGACGCGTGCGGGGTGTGCGCCTTTTTCTTTAGAGTTAGGGGAGCGCACCCTATCGCGCGGTTGCGCAGCTTAGTAGTCCCACCCAGACATCCAAATTATGCTCATTTAGGGTTTAGGTTCCTACCCCCCAAACCCCCTAGCAAGTGGGGTTTCCTGATTTCTTTTCTCCCCAGTTCTGCTGTTCGCCCCGCAGCAGCCAGCATTCTCAGATGGTGCGCTCTTGCGTTTCGAGCTAACAAACAGGACATGAGCAATGAATAGGGGTAGATGAAGCCTTGGCCGGCCTCCACGTGTGGATCTTGCGAAATGCTTAAAAAGTCCCAAGAAGCATCATGATGATAAGTGATGTCAGGAGGCCAACGGCAGGTTCGAACCCCCCTAGCAAGGGCGGCTTCCTTGTTCTTTTTCTTTCCTTGGTCTGCTGTTCACTCCTCGTCGCCGCAGAGAGCACTAGAAAAAGGATTTGAGCAACGCACAGGGGAAGCGGAGGCCTTGGCCGGCCTCCACACGTGGATGTCTCGGGTTGGTTTACAGGATGAGGCCTACAGAGCTTTTGCAAGTGCAAGCTCTAAAAAAATTGGAAACCCTCAGAGAGGCTTTGCAAAACTCTTAAATTGGGAAACCTTGGGGCAGGCTTTGGCCTGGAAACCTTGAGGAAAGGAAGCCCCAGCCGCTCTTGCAGAGGCCACGTCACAAAACCTGGGCTTGCTGGCCCTGGGAGGGCTATCTCAGAGGCGCTGGAGGTTAAAAGCCCGGGCTTGGACTGCCAGGACAGGCTCGGAAATCCCAATGGTGAGGGGTTTGGGGTTGTTGTTTTAGAGCTACGCTCAGTGCGGGTTGTGCTGGGAGGCTTTACCCTCCCGGGCTCGGCTCGAGCGCCCATGTATATGGTCAGCCGCGCTCTCGCCGTTTAAGGTTTCAGGTTAGGGTTGAGGGGGAACCAAATAAACCTGGGCCCTAAACCGACCAAGTGCGTAAAGAGATTGCCAGATTTCCCTGGACTGGGTCTCTAAACCCTAAGGCGGCAGTTTAGGGGTTAGTGGTTTCGGCAACTGCCCTTAACCCTAAACCTTGGCAGTAGCTGGAGCTCTGCATTTGGAACTTTCCATTTTTAGTGTTATCAAACCCGTCCTTTGGAAACCCTGGGCTACCTACCCTCTAGCTTCCCTTCAACTAACTTCATTTAAACTAAATATCCTGAAATAGTCTTTAAAAGGGGGGGAGCCAAGGGGGGGCGTAGTACGGAGCAGGGTACTAAGGGAACCCATGAAAAGAGTACTTTAGCCCGCAAAAAGCGACATTAAAACCCTAAACTCTAAACCCGAAACCGTGTGGGTCCGGCTTGACCGTGAGTACCCAAAGTAACTTTATATTACGGAGGGTACGCTTGCAACTTTGGGGTTTAGGGTTTTAGGGTTTTAGGGTTTGGGGTTTTACAGTTTAGGGTTTTAGGGTTTAGGGTTTTAGGGTTTAGGGCTTTAGGGTTTAGAGTTTAGGGCTTGAGGTCCGATAATACTGTTGATGAAAGACCTGTCGTACCGCCCAGGGGCTTTCCCCCCCTCCGCCACAGCATGGAACCACGATCGACCACTTCTGAAGTCTTTTGTAGCCTAGCTCTGAGGTCTCCATGTTGATTGCTTTAGGGGTTAGGATTTAGGGTTTAGGGTTTAGGGTTGTTTCATAAGTCGTTCTATTGAAGAAGCCGCTGCTGCTTCGGTTCAGCTGTCCTTAAGAGGGACGTTTCAACTGATGCCACCGCCTTCTCTGACTCCAAACTCTTCGTTCTCCACCAAGTTTACAGGTTTCGAAGTATTAGGGTTTAGGGTTTAGGTTTTTTTGGGAAAGTTCCGAACTATAACAGTTACTGTCGCATATTCGGGTGGTATATGGAGCACCCGCTTCGGACACTCCCTTGTAGTCCAAAGTATGAAATGCGCCCTGGTCAGATTTAACATCCTCCTCCCTCCGCACCCCGGTACTAAGAATGCTCTCTCACTATCCTAAATCCTCAACCCTCTACCCCTAAACTTCAGCATTATGAATTTTAGGGCCTCGTGTAGGTGCCGCTCAGGGGCTATATAAATACCACACGGTCAATGTAGCTATATGGGTTTAGGGTTCAGGGTTCATGTAGCTATTTGGTATATACATGTGCCTTAGAGTAGGTCTCTTGGAATCGTTTTGGGCCGTAAGTATATTCTATATACCTACAAGGACCCCTTGAGGATTTTATACCAACCCTAAAACCCGAAACCCTATACTGAATACCTACATGGACCCTTTATAAATTGCAGCAACCAGGGCACGGTGGTAATTGCTTTTTGGGACATTTGGGGTACCCCAAACCCTAAGCCTTTCAGAGGTCAGCGCATACTTCAGCAAACCCATCTGCTTTCACGTTGTAATCTCGCGGCGTCATGCGGCCAGCACGGCCACTCGCCGGCAACAATCCCTATTCCCAAAGGCTCCAGTTAGCTTTATGAAATATATCCGCGCCCGGAGCTAGATACACAGGAGGTAAATCCTACACACATTTTTTTACAGGCGATGATTTTTTGGTGACGACAGCTATCTCAAGTATACCCCGACCCCCAAAACCCTAAACCCTAGTTTAGGGTAAACACTATACCGAACCCCTCACCCCTTACCCGCCCACGAACCTTTCCAAAGGGCTGAAGTATTTCTAGAGCACATACTTGCAGGGGCGTGTTTTTTTTTTATTTTTATAACCTACGGGCTAGGCGGCCTAGATAGATAGGAGTATATAAACAGGGGTAAAGGGGATATGTAGGGCTTGGGATTTAGGGTTTTGGGTTCAAGCCAAATTATGGTAAGAATAGGAGTCAAAACGAACATGCAACTAACAATACGGGATTAAAGGGGATGAATACCCCGAAACCCTAAACCTTGAACCGCTGTGGCCCAAGATTCCTCGAATACTTATGGCATGGTACGTCGGAATCAGAACTCTGGGATTAAGTTGTATCGGTAGGGTTCGGCCGGTTCTTGAAGAACTTCATGTGCACAGTATACCTTAGGAGGATCCCCCTCCGTGTAATAGTGGTATACTAGGAATATAAGAGGACCCTAATATATTCCTTATTATCCATAATAGTCACTATTACAGGGTGGGGGGTCCTCCTAAAGTATACCATGCCAGCCGGACCCACAACGTAAGAAGCCCTAAGGGAATCCAGAACTAGAAACGCAAATGGAGATTTCTCTTCAATGAGTAACTAGCAAAAAGAGCTTCAACGGTTGGGAGGGACTATAGTAGTCTGCATAGTCCCTTTATAAGCACCTGTTTGAAAAGCGCCATCGAAAGCTTAAGCGAATGGTGTACAATCCTCTTTTTCGGTAGCCCAAAGCTCTACTCAACCAAGGCGTACCCAGAGGGTGCATGAAGGTATATAGTATATACTTGAGGATCAAGACAGTTCCCATATACCAGCCCTAATTTCTGCACGCGCCTTGGGACTGCAGAGAAGTCTCTCACGCGCCTTGCAAAGACAACAACCAGCAGGAGGTTCTTCAGCCTGCGTCGTGGACCGGGAAAGTCCTTTAGGGTTTAGGGTGTAGGGGTTTAGGGTTTAGGGCTTAGGGTTTAAGGTTTTGAGATTATCTGAACGTATGTGGTCTAACATCATGCAGTGCGATGGTCTGTTTAATTGGAGCTTCTGCTTTGAATGCATACCCCCCTACCGTACATAAGCCTTACACCTTAAGCCTCAAACCCTAGTTCAAGTTTCCTGGGGCTCAGCAACTACTTCTGACTGGGCTCTGTAAGTGTACCTCGGATTGGTACAATTTGCATATGGCTCCTTAGGGTGATATATGATATATGAGTAAGCTTTTAGGGTTTAGGGTTTACGTGCCATGAAGCTTCAAGTGTTCTCTTCTTTAGGCCCCCAGATGGTACGAACCCGGTGCCACGTGCAGGATGAATATTTATGATCAGCTCTGACGCTTTGGATTCAAAATCCCTCTTGGAGTTCAGGGCTTAGATTTTGGGGTTGAGGGTTTTTCTAGTTAAGGGTTTTGGGTTACGGGTTTAGGGTTGGGGGTTTAGGGTTTCCATCTCCAAGATGTTGGAGCCGTAGTTGTAATCATGTTGGTTGCTATATCTTTAGTATTTCTGGATTGACTGGCTTAGTTTGTGCAAGTCCATAGTCCCCCTTAAGTAGATAAAATATGGAGTATATGGGGATCCTATTGTAGTATACCCAAAGCCCAGACCTTCCAACAGAAGGCGCATTCTGGGGTCTAGGGTTTATGGTTTAACCCAGACCCCTGATTAATACACCCCCTCCCCTGAATAGGGACGATAAAGGGGATCCTAATAGTAAGGCCCTTAAAAGGAGGCGGTTTATTAATCATGGGTCTACATCCGGGTATAGCCGCCTCGGGGCTACTTTTGGGCTGCCTCAACATACGGAGAATCCGACGATATTAAGTTTTGTGAATTGTGAGTCTGCCAGTTGGTGTCCGGCCCTTAGCTGGTAAACCTAAAATCCCTAAACCTTCTGAGCGTTTGAAACGAGGAGTTGCCCGCCCCTTCTTTCCCCAGAATTCGTAGGAAACACAGATGCAAACCCTAAACCCGAAACCC
>CAJNIZ010046297.1:0-12589 GCA_905231905.1 Symbiodinium pilosum | reverse complement strand
TTAGGGGTTAGGGTTGCGGGTTTAGGGTTTAGGGTTTAGGGTTTCGGGTTTAGGGTTTATAGGGTTTAGGGTTTAGGGATATTGCCCTGACTATGGAGAATCACATGGCAAAGCCAACGGAAAATTACACAGAAACTGGGGCTAATTATGCGGTGGTTTTACAGGGATTATAGGCTTTCCAAAAATTAGGGGGTACTATTTGGGGGATTCTCTTATTCAGAGAAACTAACATATTCAGATATGTACTGGTACATTAGATCCCCTAAACCCTAACCTGTTTAGGTTCTAGGCACCAAAACATCATTCCGAAGTTAAGGCCACTCCTGCACTAAGCGGTTTAGGGTTCAGGGTTCAGCGTTGTTTGCCAGTGGATTTTTTCTAAAATTAGAGGTTCCATTTTGGGGGTACCCATGAAACGGATTTTAGTAGATTGGGGTCTATATTCAAGCCTGTTTTTCGCTTTACAGTCGTTGAATAGGTTTTCAAAACACCAGACGATTGGAAAATCTGGTGGAGACCATGACTGCGAAGAGTATGGGCTTCGCATTGCACGAGTTATCTAGGTTTCTATGTGGGGGGTCCTCAAACCCTAAACCCTAAACCCTAAACCCTTATGGAAACTACCAAGTTGGCCCATACAAGGGGGTGCGCGCAAGGCCCTCCACTCAGGAAGCGGCTCGCGCATTGAACTCTTTGCCACGCAGATGGCCAGGTGCCATACGGGTTGTGCAGCTGCAAGCTACGGGAAGATGCCCCGTGGTCTCCCCCTTGCCAGTGTAGTAGTGTAGGGACCGATTTTCTATTTATTTGTAAACTTTAGTGTGCCCCTCGCCTTGGGCTACAGCACACAGAAAGACAAGCTCTTCTGAAGATAGTAATATTGGGCGCATTTGTTCAGCGGTCCTGTGCGTGGAAAAGAGACAGTTGACCGCCCTTCAATTTGTAGTAAGTAGCGCAGCAGATGCATCTCAATGTAGTAGCGGAGTCCCGAGAATATCAGGATTTTTCTGGGTTTTTGTGGTGTCGCAAGAAGATGACTGCACAGTGCATCCAAGCGCGGCAAAGCTTTCGCTGTACTTGGAAGATTCGGGACAATGGGCAGACTGGGGACACTCGGGACACGTGCACCTTTTGATTTTGGGACGCTCGGGAAATTTGGAACGCTTGGCGCACTTGCGCGCTGTGGCGCATGGCATTGAAGTTCAGGACACATTCACATCTGGGGCACTGGGGGCATCGGGACCGCTGGGACGCTCGAGACAGGCTGGTTACGTGGCACATGTGGCATACTGGGTTGGCCCGTAGTATCTTATCTGGGGATATTATGGTACCCAATACAGAGTAAGATTATATCCTCCTTTTGGGGTATAGTATTTTATATAAGGAATATCATCTTACTGGGTTTAACCACCAAAAAAACGCTACTCACGTGGCACACGTGGCATACTGGGTTAGGCCCCCTATTGACTTTTGGACTTACCGTAAGCTTGTCAGAGCATGTTGCTAGGGGGCTTCCGAACGACTTGAGAGGGGCCTTGGAGGCGGCGTAGCTGTAGAACCCCTCACCTTCCGATATAATGTAGACCCTAGGGATTATATAGGGTTTCTATTGGGGTTATATGGGGGTTTTATAGGGGTTCATAGGATAAGAATAATATGGGGGTAATATTGGGGTTATACAGGGATAATGGAAAAGAAAATGGAAACCACCATTTAGGGTTTAGGGTGTAGGGTTTAGGGACCCATGATTAATAAACCCCCTCCTTTTAAGGGCCTTAATAGTAGGATCTATATTATAGTACCTATTAAGGGGAGGGGGTTTACGTAATATTAGGATCCCTGTTATACTACCTATTAAGGGGAGGGGGGTTTATCAATCAGGGGTCTACATTACCACTTAAGCCTTGGAACCCGCGTCAGCAAGAGATGGGAGGCCAAGCATCCAGAGGGGGTGCGTTCAAGCTGGATGCCAAGGTGAATTGGCATACTGTTTGTCGGTGCATCATATGAGCCATAGTCTAAACTCCTTGAAGGGGTTATTTAGGGAATAATGTAGGGGGTCTACTATAAGGCTTATTAATGGGGATACTAGGACTTTAGACTATAGCTCATATTGTATTTGCTGTAAACATGGATTAGAGGCAGCAATCTTGGCAGTTATTCAGGCTTCACATTATCCGCATATTTCAAGGGTTGTGTGCGTGATCGCCTCAAAAAAAAAAGGGTGGGGTAGCGGTGCATCTTCCCTGTTCTCCAAATGGAGAGAGGCCTGCTCCGGGCGCTGATTGACCGCATATTTTGGGAAAGTTCCAGGGAAGATACAAGTAAAGTTTAGGGTTAAGGGTTTACAACTTGAGAAAAAGGCCTCGCTTGTACCAGGATTGTAGCAGGAGCGTTGTTCGAACTGTGACTATGATCTTTTTTTGGGTGCCCGTTAGGTTACTGCTATTATGAAGGGCACCCAAAAAGGGACCATCATTTCGACACCCAAGCATAAGGAGCTCTAAATGGTTCCGTAGGGAATTACGCGGTGTTCTTCTAGAGATCCTCCGCATCATTTTGCATTTCATGGTTGGTACATGTTGGGTCGCTCCCCCGGACAGTGATGGTCCTCAAGGGGCTCTTACGAATTACCTGAGGTATATGAAGTTTCTTCGAAATTGCACATAGAACTGTTGAGAAGTGCCCCTCACAATACTCATCTTTGTGCAATACCCCCCCCCCCAAATCCCTACAGTCACACGGACTTCTGTATCAAGCTGAATACCGTGCGGGTGCAAAGTTCAGGGTTTGGGGTTCTGGGGAGTTCCAGGAGAGCGCTATCTCACAAACTTACGCCTGAACCCTGAGCATGAAACTCTGTGTCCAAAACCCGACGCCCTGAACTTTAGTTACTGTAGTAGAGTTTCCAATAGATGTCTATATCATGTTGACATCTCCTTGAGGTACCCATACTCCATGATGCTACAGAGCAGGGGGGTTAAGGATTATTGTGCCCTTCATGTTTATTGAGGCCCTATATTGCGATTTCTCCTTGCCCGGCTATAAAACATTCAGGCCCCTATAAATCCTAAACCCTGAAGCCTAAAAGCCCCTTTACATTTTTTCGGCAATCGATTCGCCACATGCTCCATATTGGTGATCCAGGCCCCTAAACCCTAAGCCTTAAACTCGAAAGCCCAAAGAGAAATACCGTATCATGTACCCTTGAATAATTCTATTGTGATTGGTTAGGAGGACCCCCCACCCTGTAATAGTGGTATGCTAAGAATATGAGAGGACCCTAATATAATCCTTGCTATTCCTTATAGGTACTATTACTGGGTGGGGGGTCCACCTGAGTGATTGGATAGGTCCCTAGAGGTAAGATGACAGTGCCGCAGTTAAAGTGCGCCCGGAGGGTGCCAGCTACCCAGGCAGGGAGTTGCAGCAAATGGACCATAATCTAAACTCCTTAAAAGGGGGTTATATAGGAGATTATATAGGGGACTACTATAGGGCTTATTAAGGGGGATGCTAGGACTTTAGACTATGGTTCAAATGGTATTATGGGTTCTGAGGTCTTAGGGTTTCAAAGTTTCGCAGTGCTTTCGGAGGTTCTGAGGGTTTATGCAGGTTGTAGGGTCAACAGTTCAGGGTTGAGGGATGTGGCTTTGGGGTTCAGGGTTAACCCTAAACCGTAAACCCTAATAAAAAACTAGAACCCTTGGAAGGCTCCGACGGCCCAACGCTTTCTGAGGGAAGGTTCGGGCTTTGGGGGGCTATAATCTCCCTTAAGTAGATATACTGTGGGGTATATGGGGATCTTATGATAACATTCCCCAAGCCATATTCTACCTACTTCAAGGGGACCATAAACTCAAAGAAACCCTAAACTCCATTCTGTTGGTCCAAGAGCATTAGGGTAGGCCGTTCTAAGCTTGAGGTTTTAGGGTGCGACGTCTGAGGAGATTTCAAGGTGCTCTGTATAGGGTTACATACTTGGAGGCCTATGGGACTTCGTAACTACTTATAACTGGGCTTATAACCCTACATGTAATTTCCCTAAATGGGGCTTGTAGGGGTAACTCCAATTATGAGTAGGGTTATAATCCCAGCTAGAAGTAGTTACTAAGTCCCATGGGCCTCCAACCCCTGAATCCTAAAGCCTAAACCCTAATCCCTAAACCCGCATCCCTAAACCCTAATCTCCCCATGAAGTCCCATGAGCCTCCAAGTAGGACACGTGCTTTTAAAACTTTGGCTGGTGTTTTCCACTTCCCTAAGCTTCCAAGGACCCAAATAATAGGGTCCCTTCAAAGGGGTTCTAGGGGGATATTAGGGAGCTATGGGGACTATATAGGGGTACATAGGACCCAAATAATAGGGTTTTAGGGGCCAACTACTACAATATTAATGGTATTTGGGCCCTAAAGCCCTTTTATTTGGGTCCTTGGAACCTCAGAGACAAGTAGAAGGACGGATTGGGTTTGGCCTAAAGCCCTATCATTGGGGTCCTTGGACCCTTAGGGCTTGAAGCTATTTGGGACTATAACGTTGCAGCTGTGCTGCTGTTTATGGAGGAGCTCTTGCACCGTTTTAGTCTAAGTTTAGGGTTTAGTGTTTAGGGTTTCCTGTAATTCCCAGGGTCACGGGACTGTAGATGGTGCAAGATGTCCTCCATCATCAGTGAGAGAGGTTTCAGTGCAGCAGCAGTGTATTGACATAGCATGTCTGGGGTTCAGGGTTTAGTCCTTGCCGTCATCATCACATGCGCCTGCTGTAGTCATGGGTTCCCCCCTGAATCTCAACCCAAAACCGTTTAGCCCTCCCAGAAAAATAACTACACAATTCGGCTGCCCCTAAGTGAGGTTAAGTAGCCGCAACTATATTTCTAAGTGGGTTTTCCCTGAATTCGCGACAACCCGTGTCCGTGTAGTGCGGATTCCTATTATAATACGTGTGACTATAAAGATTTCTACGTTAGAGTTCATATAAATGGATGACAGCACGATGGATTTCACAGGGTCCTGAACAGCTTCAGCAAAGGCGCACAGAAATGAGCTTTCTCAGAGTTAGCGTGTGACTCCTTGGCCCCTCGAATGAGGATGCTACAGTCTTAGCCCGAAGCTTTGAGCCTGCCTCTCAACTCTAAGAAACCTGCGCCATAAACCCCAAGGTTCTGAGAAATACTGGGTTTAGGGTTTAGGGTTTCAACAGTCGAAGGCCGCCACATCTCCCTGCATGCCCAGTCATTGCCCAATCATCTCATGAACATGCCTGGATTGCGAACCCAGGCCCTGATCTCCGGGCACTCGGTTTAGGGATTGGGGCTGATGGAGTTTAGGCGTTGTACTATGGCCCGAGGCCCTACATCCCTCAACCCTGCATTCTAACCACCTAAACTCCAAATCCGTTAACCCTACACCCTAAATCCTTCAAGCCTAAACCCAAAAATCCTTGTTTTCTGGAGTGCCGCGTAATTTCGATGGAGGGTTCGGCGCGGGAAAGCCCTTCCGTTCAGGGCTCAGAACTTAGGAATGAAGTGGGTTTAGGGTTTAGGGTTTACGGTTTAGTGTTTAGGGTTTAGGGTTTAGGGTTTAGTGTTTAGGGTTTAGGGTTTAGGGTTAAGGGCTGAGTCTTTAGGACTCGCAGAAGTGGTTATAAGCAGGTGATACAGTTGTTTTCTGAAATTCTCAGCCACTTCGGGCACTTAAGTTAACTGGGCAATTACTACATTCAACACACCCCACCCCCCAAAAGTTAAATGCTCCCTTGTAGAAGACCTTACATATGAGGTGGACTATAAGTACAGAAGTCAATCCCTGTAAAGCCCGAGAAAAGTGTCAGTTCCCATGCCTTTATCCGTGTTTGATTCTCCATTTCTACGGCACTATGCTTACAATCCCTATAGACTCCTAAGCCCTTAACCCTAAACCCTCAAAGCCCAAACCCTCAAACCCCAAATCTCAAACCCTAAACCCTACACCGTAAACCCAAGCTTGACGTCCCCATGAACTCAAAACCTCAGGATAGCCTTTAGGATCCTATAAGCACTTCACCCAAAACCCTACAGTCCCTACCCTAAACCCACACGGTGTAGGGTCTAGGGTATGGGGTTATATACGGGATTATACAGGTTTTAAGTTTTAGGGTTTAAATTCCTTCAGGGAGGTTATACAGGGGATTATGTAGGGAGCATTATAGGGGCTATGAAGGGGGATGCCAGGAGTTTAGATTACAGCTCATTTAGAGTTTCATGTTCGGGGTTACGGCTTCGGGCTTAGGGCCAAGAAGCCCTCCCTATGATTCGGTGTACTTGAATGCGCTTAGCAGGGAATTAAGGAATGGAAAAGAATATTGAAATTGAACTCTAAACCCTAAACCCTCATCAAACCCTGAACGCAAACAATCATGTTGGGGACTATATGTGGGGCTACTATAAGGATCCATACCTTCCGTCCTGGATGTTATCTCGGGATTTCGGATCAAGGCTAGTCTTACTGGATCCCTGTATAATCCCCTACCCTAAGGCTCCAAGGACTGCAAGGGACTTTCTGGAGGACAGTGGGTTTAGGGCTTAATTAGTGTTTAGGGTTTAGGGTTTAGGGTTGGAGGGGCTAAGGTTGGGCTTCAACAATCTGGTTCCAAGAGCTTCAGGATAGAACATCACCGAGATGCCCGCACCTACTCCCACTTAAGCAACCCTAAACCCTAAACCCTAAACCCAGCACTTGTCCGGAGCCTCAGGGTCAAATTTTACAATCGCAAGCTTGCCAACGATTGCCCAGGCCCCAGTGATTGAACCCCCCAAACCATACACTCAAAACCGTGGATACACACATATATATACATATACGCATATCATATATTATGCATATACATATACATATACACACATACATGCACATATACATATACATATACAAACACATATACATATACATATACATATACATATACATATACATATACATATACATATACATATATACACGCACGTACTTGTGTATGCGTATGTCTATACATACGTACGCATGCATGCATGTTTGTATGTAGCTATGTATGTGCAGAAGTACTTATGAATGTATGTGATGTGAACCGGTGAGATGTGATGTAATGTGATGTAATGTGATGTACATGTAATGTAATCCGGAATCCGAAGTATTGAACAGTATTGCCATGAACGGTACACATGTTTAGATGTTTGTGTTGATTGATTTGTTGATTGACTGACTGACTGACCGGTTGATAGTTAATTAGTTGGTTGGTTGGTTGGTCGGTCGGTCGGTCGGTCGGTCGGTCGGTTGGTTGGTTAGTTTTGTTTTTTGTGTGCGGTCTGTTCGTTTCCCACCCTCGCGGTGGGGTTGCTAAATTTCAAAAATCCATGTTGTCCTGGCCCTCCGCGTGGAGCCTGACTGCAGTGCTCAATGGCAGTTTATCCCTGCAGCGCCCAACCGTGGCAACGTATCCCTGCAGCGCGCAACCACAGAGCTGCAGTGCCCAACTGCAGGGTATCGCTGCAGTGCCCAAACCCACAATATCTCTGCAGTGCTCAATGGCAAAGTGTCCTTGTTGTGCCCAGCCCCGGCAAAGCTGAACCCCACAGCATTTGCCCCTGCAGTGCCAAACTGCAATATTATTGCAGTGCGTTTGCAGGGCTGCAAGGAAGACAGTTTAGGCGGGGGGACACCACATTTCTTGGGAAACAATGGCTTTAGGGCGGGGATGCTGGAAGTAAATGATGTGTTTATTTGCATCTTTGTTCGTGCTCTTGTATGCTTGTATGCATGTACACACATGCATATATACATATATAGACATAGATACAGTTATAGATATGTATGTACAGACATATATATGTATATATACCCCCGTCATATAATGCGGCACTCACTCTAGTACATGCATATATATATATATAGATCGATATATAGAGACATAGATACAGATACAGATATGTATGTACAGACATATATATACATACCCCCGTCATATAATGCGGCACTCACTCTAGTACATGGGAGGGGGTCCCCCCCTAATCACAGGGCCCGCAAGAAAATCAAGGATAGGCCCTCTCAGTGAGGCTCCCGCGGCACTGCGGGCAACTTTAAGGGGGATAACCTGGATTCGACTTAGGGTTTAGGGGTCAGGGCCCTCAAGCCACAATGGGCTAAACCATAAATGCCCAAACCCTAATCAAAGCCATTTCTGGCGGCGGTTCGAACACATTACAAACAACATCGTTCATTCAAACAGTTAAACTTATTTACGCCCTAAAGCTTAAACCCAGTCCTTTTGTGAACATTTCAAAATTACTCCTACATAGTTCCCAAGGAGAACCCCCTTGTCCCTGGCTTCTCCCTCTGACACTCTTGCGAACCCCTCTTTTGAGAAACCTTAGTTGTGTATATGCGTTAAAGGACTCTCAAGGGGACAGCAAACAGGGAACTCTAAGAATACAGTAGTAATATAATATTTAAATGAGGAGGGGGAGGGGGTTCGGGGGCCGCGCGAAAAGGATGCGAGTTTGTGAGAATTTCGTGAGCGACAACACATTGCAGGATGCTCCCTTTTGTAAGGTTCTAGGGTTCAGGCTTGCGTGCTTAGGGTTCAGGCTTTAGTGGTTAGGATTTGGGCTTTAGCGTTAAGCGCCCCTTGTTGCTTGTCGGGGCTTTAGAGGTAGAGCTCCAGAAATCCCCGTTGGCACAGTTTTTGTCCAAGCACTCTGGGCAAATCATAATGACCTTACCCCACCTCACCTTCAAAGTGGTCTGCGTAGAGAATACTCCCTAACTTGGGCCATTGGGCTCTCGAAATTCGGACAAAATTGCCCGGACCCAATGAGGCATGTCAATTTGCTTTTGTAAGACCATCCTACTGTAGAACCCGGAATTAAGATGTACTGGAGGGGCAGGATTATTCGTAATCTGCTTGTACCTCTAATTGTAAGCCGCTTGCAGCCATACTTAGGGGATTCATATGTGCTAAATAAGGACAGTTTCCTGTTGTGAACCCTAAAACCCCTAAAACCTAAGTGACCTGCCCGTTCGCCAGAGCATACTGAATGAGGAAATGATGCGCTAAGGCTTCCTGCTGGGTCGGTTTAGGGTTTAGGGTTCTGGTTACTCGTACCTCCAACAGGCATACTATAATGTAGTTACTATAGTTCCCAATCGTACAAAGACTATGCCACTGAGTTCAACAAACCCTCAACCCTAAAACATCACAGGACAGCATGTTTTTTTTGGAGTTGTGGGCTGCATGCTGGCCAATGCTGAATTCCACAATTTCAACTGTCAGTATCAGCCACATTTTAGGGTTTGGGGTGTAGGATTTCGGGTTTAGGGTGGAAGTAAAAGGCTTAGGGTGAGCTTCGGTCAATATTCGCCCCTAAACCCCCCCCTAAACCCCCTAAACCCTGATGAAGGGGCCCTCAGCAGTGGACCTGGGGTGCGTCTTGTCGGTAAGTAGAGTCCCTAAGAAAAATCCCGAATAAGGAGCCCATGTCCAAATAAATCTGTGAGAAATACTGACTGTAGCTCATGTGCCCTGAACCCTAAACTCTAAACCACATTACACGAAGAAGAACTGGAGGAGAGTCCTGCGCCATAGACGTTCACATACCTGTGCCAGCGCTGCGGAATTTAAGAAAGTCTTTTGCCAGCGTCGTGGCTTAGGGTCTAGGGTTTAGGGCCTATGGGAGGTTGCATGTCCCTACATGCCCCTGCAAAACACTAAGTCCAGATTGTCCAGCCTCACTAGGTTTACGGTTTAGGGCTTTTAGGATAGACTATAAGACAAAGACTATATTTTTTGGTTTGGCGCCTAGCAACCAATACTGGCGTCAATCAGACTTTTACAACATTGGTTGTAATTTGGGCTGGGGCAGGCTCCCACATGAATACTTTGGGGGCCACTATAAGTGTCCGGGGCACGAACATATCCGAGGTCTTGAGGGGCTCCTCTGTGGGTAGTTCGAGGCCCAGATATGTGCCATCTAGCTACTTGAAGCGGGTGAGTAAGCACATGCTGCATGATCTTTTGGACCCTAAACCCTAAACCCAACCCTAAACCCTGAACCCCTAAACCCTAAGTACCCAATAATTAGGTACTTGGGTTTTGGGCAATAGTAGTTGTAGTACAGGTTTTGGGTAAGTACATGATTATTAGGCACTTGGACCCTTAGGACCCTTAGGGCTAAATCTTGAGCATTTTGTCCCCGAAGCTTCAAAGCCTTGGGATTCAACCACCCATGACCAAAATCCTAAGTACCCATTTATGAAATACTTGGACCCTGTGCGAAAAAATGTTGTGCAGTGCCTGATGGCCCTTGAGTCCCGACAAGTCCATCACCTCTTCCTCATTAGGGCCAAAGTCATGTACAGGCCTAAAACAATACCAAGATGACGCTCCTTGGTTCCTTTTATAACTGTAGTACTGGCACCTGAAATCGACTACATTGACCTCAAAATGATACTGGCAGCTATTTAGTCGCTGTACCTAAATAGTAGTTATGTGGGTTTTAGGGTTTGAGGTTTCAGCAGGCCACAAAGACCAGAATCTGATTGCTCTTGGCGCGTGCAGCCCCAATAACCTCCTCACCCACGTAACCTGCCCTACAAAAAAGGGTTTTAGGGCACAAATACCATTAACATTAATGGTATTTGGGCCCTAAAGCCCTTTTATTTGGGTCCTTGGACCCTGACCTAGTCCCATATATCCCTATCTATATATGTATATATATATATAGAGATATATATCCCTATAACCTCTTTAAAGGGACCCTTAGGGACATGTAGAAGGACGGATTGGGTTTGGCAACGGGTTCGAACCCGGGTGGCGAGCGCGGCTTCACGGCACCAATTCCAGGACGCTCAGAGAGACATCTGAGTTTAGAGTTTAGGGGTTTAGGGTTTAGGGGGTTTGAGGCTTTAGGGGTTTAGGAGTTTAAGGGTTTTGGGGTTTAAGGGTTTCGGGGTTTAGCGGTTTAGGTTAAATTTGGGGTCCCTTCTGAGGGTTTACCCTAGGCATCTAAGGATTCATATTTGAGGGAAGTTGGGCCCAAAGACCATACTGTATTAGTTTTTAGGTGGTTCTGATGCTTAGGGTTAGGATCTGTGCGTTAGGGTACAATAAGGAGTAACGCATTTTAGTGTATGCAGGGAGACCCTTATTTCCTTTTTTTGAAAACTGCCATTTCTCTTGTTATCCAGCTTCCAGTAAGCAAGGTTTAGGGTTTAGGGTCTAGGGTTTAGGGTCCTGAACCTCTGATCCTTTACCCTCTCCTGGTCAACGATACATCAGTCCTAGTTTCCAAACCCCCAAAACCCGAAAGTTTTCGAATGAAACGCCAATCTCCAAACCGTAGCTCATGTACCCCCTTTTTTTTAAAAATTGCGCTGGCTACTCGGGAGCTCTTTTGCATTTCCAGGCCTAGAAACGGATCTCAGGATCCCACTTTGGACTGTTTCAAAGGGTTTGCTGGTTTCGGAGGACAGTCTGACAACCAAAACCATCATGCCGGTCGTGAAATGGTCTATGGAAATCTTGATATCTGGCAGGATGCCGGACCGTCGACACGACGACGGTCCATTCGGCAAGAATGATGCCGGCCGAGCCAAAAAGGCCGGCAAACCGGTGAAGCCTGCTGTTTTGGTACCAGTCTGAGGGGACTGGGCCGCTTTCAAACAATACCTGAATCTGGCTGGCTCTTTGACCACATCCCTACATCCCACCCACCACGCCCTAAACCCTGAGACCTTAGACCTAAGCCCTAAGTCCTGAACCCTAAGACATTAGACCCTCTAAACCCTGAACCCTAAACCCCAAACCCCAAAACACCCTAAATCCTAAACCCTAAGACCTTAGACCTAATCCCGAGCCTGACACCCTTGTGGTATAAGCCCATTGTAGTCCTAGGAGCTTCAGGTTAGTCCCTACGTTGCCTTATGCCCTCTGTCTAAACATATATATATATATATATACATTTTCAGAGAGAGAGAGAGAGAGAGAGAGAGAGAAAGAGAGAGAGAGAGAGACAGAGAGCGAGAGAGAGAGAGACAGAGTGAGGCATACAAATATATATATATATATATATGTCTTTTCATTTATATATATATACATATATCTTTCTCTCTCTCCCATATATCCCTTTTGGAGGAGAGCCTCAGGGTAAACCCTAAGCCCTAAACCTGAACCCTAAACCCTAAGCCCTAAACCCTGAACCCTAAGCTCTGCGTAAGCCCTGAACCTTAAACTCTAAACACTAAACCCTAAACCCTGAACCTTAAACCCTACAAGCCCTGAACCTTACACCCTAAACACTAAGCCCCTCACCCCTGAACCTTACACCCGAAACACTAAACTTCTCAACCCTGAACCTTAAACCCTAAACCCTGAACCTTAAGCCCTCAACACTACGCCCTATACCCTAAGGGTCCACGGACCCAAATAAAAGGGTTTTAGGGCCCAAATACCATTAATAGTATAGTATTTGGGCCCTAAAACCCTATTATTTGGGTCCTATATACCCCTATATAGTCCCCATGCTCCCTACATATCCCCCTAGAACCCCTTTAAAGGGACCCTATTATTTGAGTCCTTGGAC
>CAJNIZ010046296.1:18253-33001 GCA_905231905.1 Symbiodinium pilosum | reverse complement strand
GGGTTTAGAGTTGAGGTTTAGGGTTTAGGGTTTAGAGTTGAGGGTTTAGGGGATTAAGTGCTTTGGGTTAAGAGTAAATTTCTAGAGGTTTAACAATTGTGGTTCCGTGCCCCCAAAATCGTACCAAGCACTTTGTAATTTGCAACAAGAAGTTGAAACTGCTTCTGTTCAGCTGGCACTTCTAAACTTGCTAAACCTTCCTATGCCGACCCTGACCACTAAACCGTCTATCTTGCAGTTAGAGGTCATGCTGCTGGTGGTTAAGGCGGTTTAGGGTTGAGGATTTAGGGGCCCGAGAGAAATCCTCACCAAAAAAGCGGTCTAGACGGCCCTAGATTTGAACGCTAAGTCTTGAGTGGTGTGGGTGTTAGGACTTAGGGAATAGTGGAGAATAGAATGGAAGAGAGCATGGAAAAGGAAATGCAAAACGGGCCATGTAGGGTCCCCTATGGACTGAAATGTGTGGGTCTAAATAACGAGAACAGGGTTCCAGGCTCGATTATACTGTAGATGTACAAGAGTGAAAACCGGTGTGATATTATTCCGGCTTGTACCTTATAATTAGTAATTGTGCGAGCAAGTGGTCATGCGCATATTACGAATCCACAGTATTCGTCCTTGCTGATGTTAGATCAGACCTCTGTGCTTGTTGGCGGGCAAGCGCTTACCCTAAAGTCGTGAACACCAAGCCTTTGAATCCAAAACATCCCAAACCCTAGGCTTCCTGCTTGAAGACCCCGCCCCTAAATCATGTAAAGTTTAGGGTGTAGGGTATAAGTCTCTAGCGAAAGACATTCAGGCAAAAGCAGGCCCCGCATCAGGAGTTCTACGGCTTTGCCGTCTGTAAGAAAGACCTGGCGCCGGTCCTCGTGCAGCCTAGCGCAATGACTTCTGCAACAGCTTACAACTTACTTATGTTTCCTAGACCCCTTGTTACAGTAAGCAAGTAATGACAACTTAGCTATGGAGCTCTAGCAAGCCTAAAATGCCGAATCATTTTCAACACACACGGCTGCTGGTTGTCGTTGGTTGATCACACAGGCTCTGGTTTTGGCGATCTCTAGATGCGCGCCCGGCACTAACAATTCTAATCCTATGAGCCCTCAACTTTAGATTGCGTCACCGCACGGTCTAGATACCGCAGGCTCACAGCGAGCTATTACGAACAGAAATTGCGACAAAACAATCTCTATGCGACCCTTTGGAAACCCTAGCAAACACTACATATGGGTGGTTGTCAAAATTATGGTCCCTTTTTGGATCCCTATTCTAATGCGGCACCTAATATTTAGCGTACCCAAAACGGGACCATAATTTTGACAACCACCCATATCCACGCCCCGTCCTAAACCCTAAGTCGTAAACCCTCAACCCCTTCGAGTAGCTCTCAAGTCAAGGTTCGTGATAGCTGCAGGACCAAGCAGTTCGGATTGCTGGGTTCTTGGCGAACTCAAGCGCCCAAACTCCCAAGTCTTGGGTAGCTCATTGGTTTGAGCATTTAGGATTTAAGGTCTGGATTTTGAGCTTTTAGTTGGGGCTTAGGATGGTTCAGCATTCTGGCTTCAGGATTTTCACGATGCCGAGAAAGGACTTACCAGAGTGGACTGCTCAAACTAATTCCAGACAGATCTAGAAAACTCGTAAGCGCTACCTTGTTGCATCCCGTCTGATGCGGCAATGGGAAGCGCTGCCAGTTCGGTTTGCTAATTGTTCATCTACTTTTCGAAGCAAAACGCTTGATGAGAAGGCTCAGCACTGGAAACCTGCAAAAACCAAGAAATGAACATGATAATTGACAGTTAGTATATACTACTAGCCCATAATATGGTAACTTAAACTCTAGATCCTAAACCCTATTCACCTATATCATGGGAACTTAAGCCTGACTGTTACCTCTCGATGCAAAGCTCTGGGTTAAGGGCTTCGAGCAGCTACCGGCCGGCTTGGGCGGGTTTAGGCATGGAGCATCGGAAGAAACTCCACCCAACGGTAGGCAGCTGTTTTCTAAAACAGGGAACCGAAGTAGGACGGACCCTGGCTGCCTGCAATCTCAAGGCTCTAGTCAAGCAATTCGAGTAAAGTTTGGGGTATATTATAGATTTAGGGGTTTAGGGTATACTACTACTATACGATTTTGAAAAGCAAATCTCCCTGTTGATTAAGGCTTTAGTGCCAATGGCGCTCCAGTTGGCGGTGGTGTCTGAAGCTGGTCTCCCCTAAGCGCTACACCCTAGACCCTAAACCCTAGACCCTAAGCCCTAAACCGTAAAACCTAGACTCTAGGCTAGTTGACTACCACGGTTATGTTTTAGAAGCTGGTGGGCCGCCACGGTTTAGGATTTAGGTTGCCGACTGCTGATCAGAAGGGAACCGGGGAAACCAAGTCAGGATTTAGGGTTCAGGGCTTAGGGCTTAGGGCTTCGCAATGTCACGTTTACACTGACAACCATCGTACTCCGCTTCCGTCGTCCCCACCAACCAGCAACCCTTTAAAGGAGAATCATCAGGCCGATGCTACTATTTGCTATTCTTGATACTCCTATTGCGTTTACTCTTACCTAAAACAGGGTCCATCGCTATTGTTTGCCCCGCATGCACTCGGCTTCCAGAGCATGCATGCCCAAAACATAACTCGGTTCGTGCTCCAACTGCATTTGGATACCAGTGCATCCATGCAAAAACCAGAATTACGTCCGTGCTCCAACTGCTTCGGTGATCGGAGCATCCATGCCAAAACCATAATGACTTTCGTGTTCGAGCTGGATTCGGCTACTGCAGCATCCAAGCCCAAAGCACAAAAACACCCACGTTCCCATTGCGTTCGGTTCCGAGAGCCTGCATGCCCAAACTCTACAAACGTTCGTGTTCAAAGAGCATGCGGTGATCAGAGCATTCATGCGCAAACCATAATAACGTTTGCGTAATACGGTGCTAAAGCATCCGTGCCCACATCAAACTGCACTCGATTACCCAACGCATCCCAGCCCAAACTATGAGAGACAACATGAAGCAAACAGGAGCACAACTTTCCTAGAAGTCCGTTGCAAAGAGTGGTGTTTCCAGGACGTAGGCGGCGCATGCATGGAAATGCTGCGCCTGCCAGCGAAAAACGGAGAGCTTACTAGATGCAAGACGACTTCCCCAAGGTTGTGCAGCTAAACCCGTCATACACACTTTTCCAGAGGGTCCATGTACCCAATAACTAGGTACTTGGGATTTGGGTAATAGTAATTATAGTACAGGTACTGAATAAGTATATGATTATTAGGTACTTGGACCCTTAGGGTTTTACTGTAACTTGTATTTGCGCTGAGGGTGCCTTCTCGGTTCCCACGGCAATGCAAGACCAAGCTTGGACAGTCAGGCTTGTCTCACGGGCGCGTATGGTGGAGTGGGGGAGTGGATGTTTACAGCTATTCCTACATGAGCTCAATATATGCTCCTAGTATAATACCTATGTTCACTCGTCCACTCCCACTGAGGCACCAGTTAGTTGTAGGGAGATATGTTGGAGCCAGCAGGTCGGGGTCTGAAGGTCTTTCGGCGTGGAGCTTCGGGATTTCCAAGTCCGGTGTATTGGGGTTTAGGGTCTGGGTTTGGGGTTTAGGGTTGTTTAGGTCTAAGGGTTTAGGGTTTAGATCCTAAACCCTAAACCCTGAATTGGAAAGGCTTTGGAGGCTCTTTCGGCAAGAGCATTTAACTTGTGTTTGTTTTGGCTTGTGTCGGCTTTGGGCAGTGCCATTTTAAAGCATTCGAGGGACGACTCTCTCGGCCCTAAATTCACAGAATTTTTCTGGAGAACCGTGGTCTCAACTCCCAATTCGTTGGCATGGGCAATCAGTCCCTGCGCAATGCTCTTCTACTACCTGAAACCTCACGTGTAGTTCTGCGTAGGACCTCAATGAGGGGTTTTGTTACAATACCCTCTCTCGCTCACCACCCTCGGACAATCAATCCCGCGCGCGAAGGACATTATCAGGTGGTGCTACCCGACCCTTAACCTCAAGCCCTAAACAGTCACTTTTGTGACCCTAACCCTGAACCATAAACTCTAAACTCTAAACCCTAATCTCCAAACCCTAAATCCTAAACCCAGGATTTCGCATTTTGGGATTGGATGATGTCTTCTAACTTGAAAGTGCATCTATTTGGGACCATTGACCCTAAGCCGTAAGCCATAAACCCCCCAATTTGGCATAAGTCAAGACAGGTCGTAATAGCAGTAATAATGATAGAAAAACCTGATAAGAAGAATAACTTGAATACGAATACTCATAGTAATTCTACCTATAGTACTCTACTCATAGTAATTCTAACTATAGTGTTCAAGCATTATTTGCAATAAGAACAATTCTACTAATCAGGGTTTGCCCAGCGCAAGAAAGGGAGATGCGGCCAGGTTCGGCAGGCCAGAGGCATGCGCAGGCTCAGCACCTGCATGCAAAGAACCAAAGAGCAAAACAAATACACACAAATATATGTTGTAAAATAGAATGTAATATAACACTACATTATATCATACGATGTTATATATATATATATGTATGGTTTAGGGCTTAGGGCCCCCAAAGAGCCAATAAGTGTTTTGAATCAGAAATGATGGAGATATTGGCTGTTATGATGCGCATTTTGAAGGTCTAGTCTAGGTAGGGGTTAAGTTGCGGTAGCCCCCATACCAGTAAAAGTGGGACAGTAGGAACGTAGAGGGAGCCATGTGCAAAGGGATGGCTTCAGAATTGCTAGGCCATTAATAGGGATTCTTGAGAGCCATGCTCAGCTGGATGAAAAGAAAGCTCTTACTAGAACAAATTACTCTAGAGCAATTGAATCCTGAAGCGCACATGGTCATGTTGCTGTCCAACCCTAAAGCCTGAACCCTAAGCCCTAAGCCCTACGCCCCTCCCCCCCCAAATACAGCAAATCTGGCTCTAGGATGGTGAAAGTTCACTCCAATACGCACTTGAACCTGCACGGGCCCTCGCAAGTAGTCAACTCCTCTTCTGTGCGCACTTCAAGCTAAGCCCGAAAATCTTGAAACTGGCCATTCCTCCATCCCTAAACCCCAAGCCCTAAACCCTAAGCCCTAAATCCTCAACCCTAAGCCCTAACCCCAATCAGTCCGCTCATCAAAGCACAGGCCCGGAGTCCTGAACTTCTTCGAGGGGCGTGTTTGGTTGGGTGTTGTGCAGGGTTTAGGGTTTAGGGCTTCACAAGCCCTGAACCTTACCCTACATGGGGCTTAGGGGTATAAGCCCCTGCCCTAAACCTTAGGGGGACCTTGCCTGGAAAATCCTAAGCGAAATTGGCCAGAAAATCTTCCACAGACTGGTGGGCCACAGGGGCATCCAGTGGTTTGAGCTTGCACAGCTCAGTAAGGTTCGCAGGCAGATGTCTGGCATTGGTGGCAGATGTCTGGCATTGGTGCGCAGGGCGTAGGCATCAAGGCGGTTTAGGGGCATGGCCCCACAGTGGTACTTGAGACAGGCAGCGATCTCAAGTTGCCGCAGCTCGGATAGTTGCGAACCACGCGGAGGTCCACGTTCACAGCACAGGCGTAAATAGCTGGGGCCCGCAAAAGGCTGCTCTAGAGCCCCTCAAGGTTTAGGGGTTTAGGGTGTAAGGGTTTAAGATCCAGGGTTAAGGGTTTTAATGATTACCAATACTATTTTGAGGTGTATTTGAGGCACCCTATGCTAGAAGGATAAAAGGGCTTTGGAACCATAATGTCGGTGTAAACCCTATACAGCCCCAGTTCCATTTCCTTTTCCATGTTCTTTTCATTTGATTCTACTTATATTCCCCTAATCCCTTTACTAATCTCTAAGCCCTAAACCCTAAACTTAAACCCCAAACCCCCCAGAACTGGCCCGGCCCTTCATCTCAACCCTAAACCCTAAACCCTAAACCCTAAACTCAAGGCCACCAAGCCTTTCCATCTTCCTCCCAGAACCTAAGGTGCCAATACCCTGTGATACCACGCGGTTTAGGGTTAGGGTTCGGGGTTTAGGGTGATAACTCCCCGAACACCAATGCTCTTGAACCAAAAAACTTCTTTCGGCCGCGCCAACACCCACCCTGAAAGCAAAGCCCTAGGAACCAATGAGCTTCCAAAGGCCTAGAACAGCAGTCGCTGAACAAGAAGGGCTTGTACTCGTGTTCGTCTAGACCTAGAACACCAACTCCATTTTTTCAGAATCCAGGTCAGAATGTAATCCATCGTATAAAGGGTACTACAAAGAGACGACATAGACTGAAGCTCTTCACAGGCCCAGCCAAATCCTGCATGAGCCTATGTACACTACAGCGCCATAATTCAAAAAGCTTAGGTACATAGGACCATGCAGCAGTTGTCATCCACGGTATGTTCCCCAAGAACCACGCAAGCAATAGAACAAGCTAAACATTTGGGCCAAGATGGCAATGGGAGAAGAAACAAATCCTCCATGCTAGTACTAAGCTTAAGAAGAGCAACAGTGAGAATAACTGGGCTGCTGTTCAGGAACTTTTTGTAAATTACTGTACTGAGGAAACCCAATTATCTACTGTATACCCATAATACGGTAACTTAAATAAACCTCCTTAACAGCAACCCAGAGAATGCACAATGGAGTTCCAAATCTGGATATCGTTTTTGATGGTTGCACCACGTGGGGTTATGTCCTTCTTAAAAAAACGATGTCCAAAAGATGGATATAATCTTACTCTATGGACTACCGTATCCCAAATGAAAATACTACTCAAAGGTTGTTTCCCTAAATAGGGGGACTCCATACTATAGTCTTTATTGTAGGGACCCCCCAAAAGGAACCTACCCTAAAGCCTAAACTCTAAACTCTAAACCCTAAACTCTAGACCCTAAACTCTAAACCCTCAACCATAAATCCGAAACCCTAAACCCTAAACCCTAAATCCTAAACCTAATTTTACGAGGCGCCTTGAAGGGAGCTTGGCAGCGTTGGAACTCAGGCGAGCTGCTTACCCAACACCTGTCAGGACAAAGGCCCACCCAAAGGGTTTAGGGTTTAGGGTTTAAGGTTTAGGGGAGGAGAGGAAGCCCTAAACCCTAAACCATGGGGACCTTATCTAAAAACACCCAAAGCCATATTGTATCTACTGAAGGGGGACTGTAAGGTTTAGGGTTTAGGTGGATTTGATTTCTGGTCCGGGTCGTCTCAGGGTCCGGGAAGAGTTACAGGGTATGCTAATGGATATCCAAACCCTCAACCCTAAACCCCAAACCCTAAACCTCAAACCCCAAACCCTAAACCCTAAACCCTCAACCCTCAACCCTAAACCCCAAATGGATAGTCCGACTTTTCTTGCTCTTACTCTGCCTAAAAGAGCCATTTGAGTTTTTTTTGGTGGTTGAACCTAGTAAGATTATATTCCTTGTATAAAATACTATACTCCAAAAGAAGGATAGAATCTTACTCTATATTGGGTACCATAGTATCCCCAAATAAAATACTACTCGTTTAAGCTTTTAAGCTTTTAAGCTTAGGCACTTGTATCTGTGGGGCTAGCCGCTTTCCAGGTAGTGCCAAAGGCTTTGAGCAAGCTACGCGCAACAGCAGCCCTAGACAGCGCAACAGCCCGAGAAGAGCTACGGTCAATATTTCCCGCATAGCTTAATGGACATCGGGCTTTCTTAAGAGCTATATTACGGACCATACTGATTTAACTACACGAGGGCCTACGTGCACTGTTAAGGGACCTACACCCTAAACCCTGAACCCCAAATCCTAAACCCTAGACCCAGTGACAATAGCTCATACAAGGAGACTCCCAATAGGAAGAAATGGATCCTCACTGTTCCCAAAATTAGGGGTCCATTTTGGGATTATTTTTTTTGGGGACCTATACGAGGTCTCCCTATTCGCGAAACTACCATGAAACCCACCATGGTACTTGCAGTTTTCCTGTCCATGCTCCCTTTATAATCCTTCGTTTTATATTTTCCCCCCAATAGAATAGCGTTTTTTTGGTGGTGGTTGAACCTAGTAAGATTATGTTCCTTATATAAAATACTATACCCCAAAAGGAGGATAGAATCTTACTCTATAACTTGTACCATAGTATCCCCAAATAAACTACTACTCAATAGTAGCTTCCATTTTCTTTTCCATTCCTTCATTCCCTGCTAATGGAGCTCCGAAGAAGGTGGCTTACATGAGCTGCAGTCTAAACTCCTACAATCACAGTTATTAACCCGATAATGCTTCCCTGTATGACCCCCTATATAACCCCCCTTTAAAGAAGTTGACGCTATAGTTTACATATGCCTCGCCACAAGCGCAAGGGGGGCCCTTAGGGACCCCAGGGATAGATTGTGGTTCTGGGGGTCCATTCACCGGATTATAAATGGACTGCTCTGAGAAACTCTCATGAAATGTGACAAAGCCACCAGACAAAACATGTAGGTGGAAGTCAAAATTATGCTCCCTTTTGGGTACTCTAAATATTAGGTGCCGTATGATCATAGGGATCCACAAAAGGACCATAATTTTGACAACCACCCATGTAGGCTGTAAAGCTTTTGGACTACAAGCTGATGCGGGCGTCACGTTGCAAACTTCAGCGGCAATAGATAGTGCTAGCTCAACGTTGGCACCAAAGTAATGTTGCACCTCCTTCAATGTGTAGGTCCCCCCTCCACTAACAACTAAGGAGTGCTTTTTTGGTGGTTGGCCCCCTCAATTCTGAGGGCTCTGAGGAGGGAATCAGAGGACAGTTTAGGATTTTGTCTGAAGGCCCCAGAACGAAACATATTCAATAGGTTTAGGGTTTAGGGGTTTAGGGTTTAGGGGTTTAGGGTTTAGGGGTTTAGGGTTTAGGGGTTGAGGGTTTAGGGTTCAAATAGGGTCTTCTCTCCACATGGACGCCGAAAGACAACGTTGCATCAAAACTAGGGGCACTGGCCAAAAGTGTTTGCAAGGCAGGATTTTCTTGGGGGGACTGCACCATGAAGCAACCCGAACAAGATGCCTCAATACGTCGTAACCTATAGGTCAGGAGGACCACCCAACCTGTAATAGAGGTATAATCTCAATACAAGAGGACCCTCATATAATCCTTACTGTCCCTTATAGTCACGGTGACAGGGTGGGGGGTCTACCTAGCCCATGTTGGGGAACCTAAGTTGTGCAAAATTTCCTGCATGCAGCGCGAGCTCCTCCACCCGGCGTCCACCCCAACACCGCAAGGACCCCAACGACGCCGCTGGTACGGCCGTAGCTTTTTTTGTTCAGAATCTCGCAGCCCCCGCCCCGTAACCCTAAACCCTGAACCCTAAATCCTAAGCCGTTCACCTCAAACCCAAACCCTCAACCCTAAACCCTAAATCCCTACAGGAGTTTGGGTTCCCAAGATTCTGGGTGGCTCCACCTGCATGAAGTAGGGCGTTGCAGCGGGAGGCCTTGGAGATCAAACCACTTTTAGGGTCTTCGGGTTGAGGGTTTAGGGTTTTAGGGTTTAGGGTTTTAGGGTTTTAGGGTTTAGGGTTTAGGGTTTTAGGGTTTTGGGTTTTAGGGTTTTCGGGTTTTTTCTTGTGACCTTTTCTCCTCAGTCAAGCCTTGGAGAGCGCCTTGCGGCGAGGTTCAGCACTCCCCGGGAAAATCCAAAACGGAATCCGACCCCAAGTGTTTCAGCAGCCCTTACCAGCCACCTCCACTTGCCAGATCCGACAAGACCCCTGAGAAACCCAATGCCAATCGAGGAGACCAGGTCTCGGAAAAGGGCCAATTGGTTTTAGGGTTTTAGGGTTTAGGGTTTTAGGGTTTTGGGTTTTAGGGTTTCCTGGCAGCTTCATGGGTTGAGGGTTCAATACTTGGGTATGCATGGTAAGGGATTACACTAGATTCCCTGAAGAAGGTACTTCGCCAGGGTTTAAGGAGCTAGTACGGACTCTATAGGATTAATCGGACCTAACCGAATTTAAATCTGGAGGGAGTACTCTTTGCGGTGGATAGAATTATCACTCCTAGCATGGGGTATAATCCAAGTCATGATTTCAGAGCATGTCTTGAATTTGCTGGCTATGTGCTAAGGGGGCTGTGGGGTTGTTGCTACTAAGTATCCTGTATGACCTTAGCATGCAAGAATACTACAATTCCCACAGTACTTAATGTCATGCAATCACTATTCAGCACCCCTTGCCAACCCCAGTTTCATTTTCACTGTCCACGTGATTCTCCACGACGCATGCCCCGAAGCCTAAACAGTATCACCCTGAACCCCAAACCCTGAACCGTTGAACCGTTAAACCCTTAATTAAACCCTAAACCCTCAAACCCTAAACAGTATCAACTAGGGTCAAAGCTTATAATGGATGCCCATAGACGGAAGGAGCTGCAAGCATTGATTCTGGGTCGCTGTTGAGGAACTTAATTCATTACCATCTGATGGGCATATGGGGTCTTGTTTTAGCCAGAGAGGGCTTTTAGGCCTGCACGAGTGCACGGTGAAACCAATGAGCAGCGCCCAACTGCTGTGATTGAAAGTTTCTGCATCTACCCTACGAGGACGTCTCGTGCGCTGGTCCTTGCGGTATCTCCAAAAACTTGATCATGTCCGGTTCGACTGATCCTTCTTCAGGTCCGGCCAGACCCTCACTTGAGAGTTGACGAGTACACCCGTGAACCCTTGCGCAATTTGCACCGGCCCCGCGGTGACATGACCCACAAAGGTATCAGCCTGCTGAGTCGCACCTGCACTCGCAGGACTTCTTGGCGGCCGCCAAGGAGTGCGTTCAAGGTTTGGATCTCGTGTGCCGAACGCGTATCGGATTGGGGGTCAGGGTTTAGGGTGGAGGTTTGGTTTTGGGGTTTAGGGTTTACGGTTTTTACCCGGGCTTAGGGTTCAGGTTTGAGGGTATCGGACGGTGAATTGTTGGTGTAATGGGTTTTCTGGACTTGGGTGGGTGGGCTCAAGAATCGCGATTCTAATCCTTAAATCCTTAATACAGGGAGCGGAGAGGGACCCCCATCTTCTGGAAAATTTGAAACAAGGTTCCTTAACAGCAAGCCAAGATTCTGGAGGCTTCGTCTTGGGCGCTACTTTGTTGCCAGCTTTACTGTCATTCTAACGACTCTTTCCAGCATGTCTACTATGATTCTTCAGATTCCATATGAGCTATAGTCTCAACTCCTAGTATACCCCTTAGTAACCCCCATAGCAGTCCCCTATATAACCCCCTTTGAAGGAGTTTACATTATAGCTCATCTTGTGATTATTGAAAGTCCCGTATTTCTGTACTGCGGAACTGTCTTACTTGCGGTCCCGAACCCCGGAGTGGGTGCACTTATGTTGAAAAGAAAGAACTGAGCGACGCCGGCCAAGGCATGTAAACAAGCAGTGCTACAGAAACCTGACCAACTACAGGCAACTCAGAATATGCGCAGCTTCAGCATAATTACCATACGTTAATTGAACCAAAACACGCCTCAAAGGTATCTTCGACTCTTTACAGAGACTGTTCAAAGCAAAGCATTTAAACCGGAAACCCCAAGCCCTCTCCAACCCCAAGCACTGAACCCTAAACCCCAATTCCCAAAACTTGACTCCTAAACACAAGAATCCCCCACCCACATGCATAAACCCGGAACCCGTGCTCCTCATCCTAAACCCAACGTCCCAAGCCTTGAGCCCAACAATACCAATTCCCAAGCCCTAGGGCTTAGGGTTTGGGTTTTAGGGTTTCTTGCTTAGGGTTTAGGTTTAGGGTCTAGGGGTTTAGGGTTTAGGGCCTAGGGTTTGAGGCTTCGGATTTAGGGTTCAGGGTTTAGGGCAGCATACTACCGTACCCCCAGAAAAAATGGAATCTTGACAACCCCCATGTCCTAAACTGGTTTCTTACAGAACTTAATCTCAAGTGCAGTACGAGGGCTACATGGCAAACGGAGGGTTTCCTCATTATGGCAACTTAATTTCACTTCCCTAACTCCCTGTATAACCCCTGTCGATGACCCTTGTATTATCAAAAATGTTTCAGTATGCTAAAGCCCTAGCCCCAATCCCCAAAACCTTTAGTTGGTTCAAGTGCCTACCATAAACCCTAAACCCTAAACCCTGAACCCTAAACCATAAACCCTAAACCCTAAACCCTAAACCCTAAACCCCAAACCCTGAACCCTAAACCCCCTAAGAGCTGAGAACGGGACCCACCTGCACCGGCTTCTGGCTGCGCCTCGACCCGCATTCTTGTGGCCACACCTGAATGCTTCAGTTGGGCGGTTTAGGGTTTAGGGTTTAGGGTTCAGGGTTTAGGGTTTAGGGTTTAGGGTTGGGGGTTAGGGTCCGGGGGGTTTAGGGGTTGGGCCTTTTGGGGTTTCGGCCTAGGATGCTTAGGGTTTCCTCCTTGGGATAATCAGGTTAGAGGGGAAATACAACTACCCTTCTTCCCGGTGTAATTTACTGATCGTCTTTGTGTAGGGTTTAGGAATAATGTACGGTCTAGAATGTTGGGTTTAGGGTGTAGGGTTTACAGCCATGGTAGGTGCAATCGTTCCTGACCCCTTCTTTCGCCTCCCAAAGTCAGTGAATGCTTTGCAGCACGGCGGGCCCTGCCCAGATTGAGCTTACGGGTTAAAAAAAACCTACGGCTCAAGGTTTACTTGGATGTTCAGGCGACTTACCACTTACGTGTAAGTGGAGATACAACCCTAATTACAAGTGAAGTAAGCTGTATATATAAGTCTTGTAGTTGGAGATGACAAGCACGGTCGTAATACAAGTTGCCCTAAGGGTCCAAGGACCCAAATAATAGAGCTTTAGGGCCCAAGTACCATTAATATTGGAGTATTTGGACCCTAAAACCCTATTATTTGGGTCCTTGGACCCTTAGGGTTGGATACAAGTTATAAGTAGCCATGGAGTTCCATGAGGCTTCCCTCTCAGGATGTTTGAGCGACGTTGCTCATAAATCATCTGCTCCGGCTGTTAGAGTCTGAGGCATAGGGTTTAGAGGTGCGTCTATAGTTGCGGGTTAGTAGGTTCGTACTGTTCGAAGGTTGAGGGGTGTAGGCTGTAGGATTTAGGCTTGGGGCTCAGGGCTTGTAGCCGTTTGGGGTTGTAGTGTTTTGGAACTTTATTGGCTTCCGGGCAAGGGTTTAGGGGCACGACTTGGCAGTCATTGATGCAGATCTGAGATTTATTCGCTTAGGAGCTGGGGGTTTGGATGTCTAAGGGTGTGGGTCGGGACCTTCGAGTCCAAGCTGTTCAGTCAAGGGCTTGCTACGGCTGGTCAGTCACCACGCGCTTCAAGATTCCTGATATGTTGATGACAGTAAGACCAGGTCATTATGCAGTGCTTCACGGGAGCTACGCAGCTCGGAAAACTGGATATCAAGCATGCCGCTGGTCCCAGGCAGCGCTATAGTACGACACACATTGTGACGGAATCTGTTCTCTGAGCCCATGATGAATTCTGAGCCCGGCTGAGCCACACTGTGGAAATCCTGGTTCGTCTGGCCCTGGCGACACAATCCATCCACCCTACCAATTATTAATATTCCCTGAAAGCATGTACGGGCAGTATATGGAGAACATCTATTGTTCGAGGGGTCAGACGTCTTATCAGTAAGGGAGCAGATTAGATGTTTCCCACGGAATTCTGGAACCCTAAGCCCTAAAACGTGCCCTGAACCCTAAAGTTTAAACCCTAAACCGCCGCCCTGGCTTGAACAGTGAGCTTTATTCAAAAGCGGTGGGCCATGGAATTTACGGAGATGTTGTGACCAAAGATTCCCGGCAACCTAGGACTAAGAAGGTCACCCTTTTTGAGTATAGGTTTAGGGTGTAGGTTTAGCTTTGTAAAGAACATCCGACCCTAAACAAATGAAGAACAAGCCTATACTCAACGGCGCCCCTCTCGAGGGTCATATGGGGATGGTTCTACAGGACCACATGGAGGAGGAACTGTCGGGGATATAGACCCTCCAAGGGGGATCCCAACCAGTAGGGGATCTACCCTATGACCATTTTGGGGGACGGGTCTCTTTAGCACCTACCATCAGCGACCTCTGCTGAGAACGATCAAAAGGGTTGAGGAGGTTCTGTTGCTTTGTGGAGTGAACTAGGGGAATATTCAACAACTGCTTTCCCCCTAAAACCCTAAACCCTAAAACCCTAAACCATGTACAAAATGTACAAACCCGCCAAACACATTTCTGGCAGCTCAAATGAGTTGAGAAGCCCCGCAAGCATGGTACTGTTGATAGACAAAACCCTGCAGGGGGTTATATGGGGGATGTATAGGGATATATGGGGCTATATAGGGGTTACATAGGGGTTATATTGGGGTTGCATAGGAGTTACATTGGGGTTATATAGGGGTTATATTGGGGTTATATAGGGGTATATTATTAGGACGGCATTTGCCTAAATCCTGGGCCCTGGGAATAATCGCGGTACACTATGCTTCGTCATGCAGGCTTTGCCCATCAACCTCGGCTTTGAGGTCGCAGCCCTCTTCGTCAGAATCCCACACCTTTCGAATCACTGCAGGACTCTCAAAGACTCGAAGAATTGAGAGCTTCTGGAACGGCTTAGGGCTTGAAAGGCTTCTGAACTCAGGCTACTTTTTGGGCAAGGGTACCCTAAACCCTCAAACCCTAAACCGCGCATTTTGTGCGCGCAGTCTTTCGGGTCTACCGTTTCCACTTCTGACTCCAGGATCTTTCCTGTATGACTTGGTTGTGGAATCTGTAGCAGCTCTAGGCCCTAAACCTAAACGGTGTTTTTTTTTTCCAA
>CAJNIZ010046296.1:4171-18153 GCA_905231905.1 Symbiodinium pilosum | reverse complement strand
ACCCAAGCCCTAAACCCTGAACTCCTCAACCCGCAACCTAACGCTCCAAACCCTAAACCTCACACTCCAAACCTTGAACTACAAACCCTGAACCCCACACTCCAAACCCTACCTTGCACTCAAAACCCTATACCCTAAACTCCAAAAACTGAACCCTACATTCCAAACCAAACCTTGAACCCCAAACTCCAAACCCTGAACTCTAAACCAGAAGCCCTAAACCCTGAGCTCCAAACCCTCTGAACCCGAAAACCATTGCAGGCCTCAAAACTTGCTTTCCCTTTCAACTTCCGACCTTTTGCCGGGAGGACCAACCTTAGCCGCCCATGAGGGGTGATTTATGGTGATCTACAGGTCCTGTGGGGAACCTGTTTAGGGTTTAGGATTCAGGGTTCAGGGATTAGGGTTTGCGTAGGTATTAGGGTATTGAGGTTTAGGGTTTGGGATTAAGGTTTATAGGGTTTGGGGTTAAAAAGATTAGGGTGAAGTGGTTAGGGCCTAGGTTGCGGGAGTCGAGTTTTGGGACATTACCCGAAGATCAGAAAATCATGTGGGAAACAAGATGGAAAATGAAATGGAACCTGGGATTGCGCGGTGTGATTACGGTTTGGAGGTCTACGTGGGGGTCGATCTAAAGGTCCTTTGGGGAAATTAGGGTTCCTGGAGGTCTATGAGGACAAAACGGGGAAACGCCAAAATTGCAATGCCGGTAGCAAGATAAGAATATTGATCAACTAGCACATCTGTGAAGCTTCCTGAATCAAAGAGCTCAAAGAATAATCCTAAATACTAAGCCCCCAGCCCTGAAACCCTGAACTGAACCCCTAAAACACTAAACCCTTAAACAGGCGCTGCAGCAACAAGAAAAACTAAAGCCTACATGCTTGGCATCCGGATAATATAGCATTGGGAATCAAATGGACAAAAACTTACAAAACATGACATGTAAGCTGAGGTTACATCAGAGCCCAGTAGAGCGGCGTACCGGCCTAAACTAGAAGAGGTCGTAGAGCAGGTTTTCTATGGCTATAGCATGTTTTCTATGGTTAAGTAAGGAGCATGGGGGACAAGATTCGTAGTTATTCAGGCTTGAGAACGTCCCCCTTACAGTCGCAACTACCACAAGAGGAAATAGAAGTTAGAATAGCCCCCTTAATTCATATAATCCTGTCTAGGGGACAGTTTCTGTGGAAACTGCAACTTCAGGCTATAGGGTTCAGATGGGTTCAGGGGCTTAAGAAATTAATCAGGGGTTTAGGGTTTTGAGGTCTTAGCGAAGGATCTTGGGTTGATGAGCAGCTGCTTGTAAGCAAAGGCGTTAAACACTCGTCTCAAAACAGAGCGGCGCAGCGTCTGTTCAAAAAACCTATGGAATAGCCCGCTGCTAGCCATGTGCATGCGCACTAAGCCCTAAACCCCAAAGTCTAAACCCCAAACCGTGTTCCCCAGCCAACCAGGGCCCTAAAGACGGGCATCCTTCTGAAAAGAGGAAGTTTGGCAACCAAATGCTCTGGTTGAGACATGATGAATGGGCTAGGAGCTGCGACGCTGAGATGTCGCGCCCTAAGCCCGAAATTCTAAAGCGAAGTTTCCAGGAGCAAAGTTCGTAGACTTGCTGGCATCAACTGTCTGATCTGGAATGTAGACTTCACATCAGAGTCTAATTACATAAACCCTAAACCCTAAACCCTAAACTAATTACATACGCATCAAATCTGCAGAAAGTGAAGCCAAAACCTGCAAGGATGAGAAAGGGGGAGCCTAGCAGGGCAGTATGGTAGGGTAGTAGTAGAAATTCTCATGAATCCTACTGAAAACCCTAGACCCCAAACCCTAAACCCTCAAACCCTAAACCCTTAGCCCCTAAACCCTAAACCCTTATCCCCTAAACCCTTAACCCACCTAGAACCCTAAACCCCTACTGAACATCCTAGGAGCCCTTTAAAAAGTCGCCAAGTAGCGATCCCTCGGAGAATTGCGCGCTGCGCGACGCAGGGGACCTTGGTGACCTGCAACACAGGAGGAGAGGAAGTCAGGGGTTAGGGTGTAGGGTTTAGGGCTTCGGGGTTTAGGGGTCAGGATTTAGGGTGTAGGGTTTAGGGTCTGGGGTTTAGGTTCTACATTGTAGGGTTTAGCTTTAGGCTCAGAATTCAGGATTTCAACCTTGAGATTGAGCTGGAGCTTGACATTTTTGTCTTCCGGCCTGGGTCTGCATGGCATGTAACGACGCACTGAGCTGCGGAGAGGGAACTGTCCAGAAAGTTTGGGAAGTCTTCCTTTGTACCCTTAGAGTGTTGTACCTTGGGTTTTGATCCCTAAAATTTGGAATACAGCCCTTTATTCGGGCATTTCGGGTCTAAAGCCCGAGGTTACAACCCTTAAGGCTACAAGCTTAAATTCTTTGAACATTAGGGTTTAGGGTTTAGGGGTTTAGGGTTTAGGGGTCAAGGCCCTGCAGCAGCTGCTATCACTACATCCATCCCCGAAACTAGCATGGAACCCATACATGACACCCTATACCCTAAACCTACCCAGCATTATTGACATCCCTATATAGCCCCTTTTTTTGGTATCCATCCTTCCTTGAGCCTGTATCTGAAGTATGATACAAATTTTGACTTGGGCCCGTATGGGCGGTTCCAAAAAGACAGCAATTAGTCTGTATAGGGCCCTATTCAGGCTTGCATGGCACGTGTCACTGCATCCAAGTGCTTGGGCGCGGCGCGGTTCAAGGAACTAACTATCCTGTGCCTTGTGGCTTGGAGTCCAAGAAGGGTTTAGGTTTAGGGGCGTACCCTAAACCTATAGACCCTAAACCCCATAGACCCTAAACCCTATAGACCCTAAACCTATAGACCCTAAACCCTGAACCCAAAGGGTTTGAGGGCTGCCCATCACTGCATGGGGGCGGCGAGGGAATGAGTGGGAGGTTCCATTCGTTGGATCCCACGAATATTTAGGAAGTCTGGGTAAAACTTATATTTGGGACCTCTAAGCCCTGGTCCCTGCGGGAACCCAGGTTCGAGAAATCCCATAGAAGATGCTTGAGGATGGTTGCTAGAGGATCCCTAAACCCTAAACCGATGGGTCGTCAGAATGGCGAACCCTTCTCCTGTAGATCCTAAACCCTAAACCCCAAAATCCCAAACCCTTCTCTTATAGATCCCCCAAAAAACCAAACTAGGCATTTCATGGCCCCGCAGTTGGAGGGTTTTCAGGTTTAGGGAAGACTTTAGGGCCCAAAGTTGGTAATGTGAAGCTTGAAGAATGAACAATATCAGTTTGAGGTCCTTTTGAGGTACCCTATAACCTAATTAAAGGGGGTTCTTTTGGGAAGCCCAAACAAGGGAAGCCCAAGAATATAGTAGGAATATAGTAGAATATAAGCACTCTGGTAGGTCTGTTCCTATTAATATTATGTTCCAACTATATTCCTGCGGTTCCCTGTTTGAGGTTCCCAGTAATGTCCCTTTACTAATTGGATCAAGACTCTAGGACTATGATATTGTTAAATAGTGAAGCCCCCACATCATAAGCTGTAGACTCGAAGATTGTCAATGGGAATCAGATTTTACCTGCAGGTCAGTACGTAGGCCCTGGATGTCCTTCCTTTTGGGATTCGGTCCTACATTTTGTAGGCTGTACCCTAAGCCCTGCATCCCCAGCATGAATCGGCTCCTGAATTTTTTGGAAAGTTGTATATGAGGCCGAGCTCCCGACTCAGGTGTGTCTGCAGCTTCATCATCGACATCAGGAATGATTCGGTTGACCTCATGCCATGGCGACATTTGGGCTACTCTCACAATCATGAGTCCCTTTTGGGTAGAGCACTGAATCCTGAGGGGGCACCCTAAACTCTTAACCCTAAACCGGAGAACCCTAAACCATAAACCCTAATTTTGGGAACTCCCCATGTGGGCTCAAGTTTGGAAAGTTCAAAGGCTCTTAGAGGCACTTAGCTCGACGAGTAGCTTCTGGGGTTTCCAAAGTTTCGGGTTTGGGGTTTGGGGGTTTAGGGTTTAGGGGTTTAGGGGTTTTGTGGTTTAGGGTTTAAGTTGTGTCTTTTTTTTTGGGGGGGGGAGGGGGGGGTAGGCTATAAGGCATTACCCTCTTACCTCATACTAGCAGCGCGAGAGGCGCCCTCCCCCAAATCTACCTGGAACCTCGTAAATACTCCTGCCAGAGGACAGTAGTCGTTCTAGGGCCCCTTTTGTTGAAGTTCCATTTCAGTTCAGGGGTCTGGGGCTGCAGGTTCAGGGTAGCCAAAACGATATGGCTTGTGTAGGTAGATTCCACTACAAACAGTTAGAAATTTGAATCAACGCGAATTGGAAGTCTCAAAATGACAATGGTGATTGAAGCTTCAGCGAGCGTTCCAAACCCTAAACCCTAAACCCTACACCCTAAACCCTAAGTCCTAAGTTCCAAGCGCCACATCCTGACCCCTCGGCCACGTCCCTAGCCCTTAACTCATAAAATCCTAAAGACGTCTGCCAAATGCTACCCCCTCAACGCATAAACCCTAAATGCTAAACAACAGAAACCCCTCAACCCCAAAAAGCCTGCGACCTATAGTCCCCCTCAAGTAGATAGAGTATGGGGTATATGGGGATCATATTATAAGATACCCAAAGCCATATTCTATCTACTTAAGGGGGACTATAACCACTATAGACTCTAAGCCCCAAAATTTCTAAATCCCGGCAGGATGAACGTGGAGTACATCACTACAATAATTTATAAACGCAGTTAGGGTTTAGGGTTTAGGGTTTTAGGGTTTAGGGTACATTACTACTCTAATCTATATTTTAGGTGGACCCCCCACCCTGCGATAGTGGTATAGTAGGAAATAAGAGGACCTTAATGTAGTCCTTATCATCCCTCATAGCCACTACTACACGATGGGGGTCCACCTAAGATATATCATTGCGGTTAAGGGTCTAGGGTTTAGGGGTTGTAGGGTCTAGCGTTACAAGTAATGTTCGCCTCTTTTAAGAGGCACTTTATACAAACCCCTTCTATGCCTAGACAACCTTCTCTAGCCATTGCTCCCTGAGCCCCCTATTTTATACAGACCGCTTCTATGCCTCTACAACCTTCTCTAGCCTCCTCCCTATTGCTCCCTAAGCCCCATACTAGGTAGGAGGAAAACCAAAGTTGTAACCTCATCCACTAGTCCACGGTAACTAACATCATAGGCGACACGAATGTTTCGTAATATGCCTATGTGAACCTCTACACCCTGAACCTCCGTGTCGTCTGAGTTTCCATTTAATCTTCCATTTTCTTGTCCACTGATTTCTACATTTTCCCTGTAGGTCTGCTACATAGCCCTCGTGTAGCTATCATAAACTACACGCTACTCCCCAATCATAAGCCTAGAGCCCCAGACCCTAAAACCCTTAACTCCTGAACCCTAAGTTCCAAATCCTAAGCCCTAAACCCTAAACTCTAAACCTCAAACCCCTAAACCCTCAAACCCCTAGACCCTTCAACCCTAAACCCTTCAACCCTTAAACCCTTAGCCCCTTTCCGAGCACCCCAGGACTCGTACCCACTCCCTCGCCCTCCGTCGCAGCTCCTCAGAGGTAAGTTCCCCCTGGCGGCGCGGCGGCTGGGGATTTTCTTTGGGCTTCTTGGGGTTTTGGGATCTTAGGGTTTAGGGGTGTAGGGTTTAGGGGTTTAGGGGCTTAGGGCTCGTAAGTGGCTTTAGGGGGTTTTAGTGTTTCAGGTTTAGGGTTTAGGGTTAAGTAAGTGGTTGAAGGTTTTTCGTAAGGTTTCTTGAGGTTCTTCAGTGGCTTTACGGAGTTCTTAAGATTCCTAAGTAGCTTTAGTGGGTCTTCAGGACTTCTTGAAGTTTTTGAGTGGCTTTAAGGGGTTTTCGAGGTTCTGAAGAAACGTGAGGAAGTTCGTGGGGTTTCTTAGGGTTCTTAAGTGGCTTCAGGGGGTTCTTAAGGTGTCTTAAGGTTCTTGAAAGGCTTTAGGGGGTTCTTAGGGTTTCTTGGGGTTCGTAAGGGGTTTTAGGAGGCTTTAGGTTTCTTGGGTTCTGGCTCTTAGGGATTCTTTGGGGGCTTCTCATTCAGGCTTTAGGGCTCAGGATTAAGGAGCTTAAGGGTTTCATGGTCAGGGGGTTTAGGGGTTTGGGGCTGTTTAGGGTTTTGGGATGAGGGTTTCACGCTTTGGGGTTCTTTGGGTTGTCTGGGTTCTTGGGGTGGACAATACCGGACTACACAACTCTTCAACTCAACCGCAGGGTACAGCAGGGTTTAGGGTTGAGGGTTTAGGGTCGATGATCCAGGTACCAGACCCTTCAACGGACTGAACACCAACTGATCCTCATCCTTTCGCATGGCACGTATGGACAACGATGCAAAAACAATTGCGAAATGGCTTTTACCTTTGAGAGGAGGAAGAGATCTCTACAGTAGGCCCTTCATGACCACCAACAGCTTCACAGTTTCCCTCTTCCTATATGACCGCCACAAGGGAATCATGGTTTCCATTTTCATTTCCCTTCCCTGGGCCCTAAACCCTAAACGAAACTCTACACCCCAAATAGTAGTTTGCATGCTCTTTCTTATCCTCTAACAACCAGTAAAACACTACGACGGAGGAGTTTCAGGATGCATCGGCTTAGGCTCCCCCATAAGCTGCGCTACATGTTTATGCAGCGCTTAGGCCGCAAGGCCTTGCCATACAATAGCCCTGAAGGATTCAGGGTTCAGGGGATCTAGAAAGTAGATCCGCCTCATCAGTTCCTATGAGCCACCCGAGAACCACATAGGGCACCAAATTCGGAATTCTACTTTCTAGATGCAGCCAAGGATTTAATGTGGAAAGCTATCCTTCAGTCCTCAATCCCTGACTCTTTAACTCCTAGACCCCAATCCCTGAACCCTAATCCCTAGAGTACATGCTATATCCAGTAACAGGGTTCTCTACCTCATATTTTGGTACCCTTACCTAATTGGAAGGGTCTAGGCTACTCTGCTACATGCACCTAAACCCTAAACCCTTAAACCCTAAACCCTAAAGCTCTTCCATTATCAATCACTGCTCCAGGAGCCTGCGAGGACTCTGCCGGACTCGCTGCGACAGCGGGAATGGAGCTCGTGGACTTCCTGGGCTGGATGTCAGGCTACCTAGACCAAGTACCCTCTATAGATCCTAAGTATCCCCAAATAGAAGCTACATAGACCCTTTTTTAGGGCACTTGGGGGGTCTAGGTACTCCCTAAACTTTAAACCCTGAACCCGAAACCCCAAACCCTAAACCCAAGTTATGCTTGGAGGTACAAGGCTAAGGGTAGTAAACCACTACCTGGTGAAGTATGGGGCTTGTCCAAAAGGTGACCCTTGGGGGCCCCAGGAAATATGGGGGCTATAAGGGGATTGTAGGGATCCTATTGAGATTTCTGTAAGGGCCTCGCGTGAAAATTCCATCACATAAGAACCTTAAACCTGGGAAGCCTTCTTAAGTTTAGCTTGAATGCCCAAACTTGGAACTCTAAGCCCGAAAAACTTCTGCCCATCCATCAGGGAGAAAGCCCGGAGCATCCAGAGAAGCTTCTGAAACTCCATCAGGTTAACCAAACACAAGCTGTTACGGGTGTGCTGCTTCTAGACCTTTCTCGATCAAAGCGGGTGCAGTGGGCCCTAGAAATACCGAAGAGGCCGTCTAGGCCCATTAAATTTCTCCCAAAAAACCTGAGAGAGCGATATTACCATGAGGACCTTCAGAATCTGTAGAACTGAAAATCGCCATGTAAGTGGAACCTGGCAAGGAAATGTACGTGGGAAGCGCTTTTATTATGTGGTAGTTCCCAGGAATGGGAGGCCCTATTGTAGACCACAAATGCTGGAACCCATACTGTGGGGATCACCCCAAAAACGACCTCCAATTCTCAGCGGCCGAAACTCCAACTCTATATCCGAAACCATCACCCCTAAAAGCTTCAAACTCCACATGCGCGGCCACGGGACGGCAGCAAAGGGGCTGCCTTCGCGAAGGCGTCAACCTCAAGCGCACACGGAATTCTAAGGACCCTTGACTTGAATTCAGAGCTCCTCCCGCAAATATGCGGGTTGTCCAAGATTAGGGGTCCAGCTTACAAGGCTTACAGTATGTTGTGCTATAAAAGGGTTCCCCTAGTTGTGGAAACTACCATATTGTCAAATTGTTCAGCCAGCTTCTTACCTGAATCTGCATGCTCTTGCAATGGAAAAATAACTTTAAACAAATCTTAGACCCACTTCTTTTGCATTCACCTTCGCTCAAGTGGTTTAGGGTACCCTAAACCCTAAGCCCTGAACGGTAAACCCTACTAGTAAACCCTAAAGACCCAAGTGGTTCTGATCACCTTGAGGGGATGCTTTGGGCTAAGCGGTCTCAGCACTATGGGTTAAAGAGCCCCATGATAAGAACAACTTAAAACCCGTATAATTATACCCAGCATGATATCTTAAGAATACTACTAGCAGTGATAATACTCACGTTTAATTAACCGATGACCGTCGCAAAAATGGCCATGAGGACTGATCCAATTGGATTCACCTTCTCATTGGCGACCTGTCAACGACACGTCAGCCAAGGACATGCTAGTCTACAGAAAAGAAAATGACTTTGCCAGCCTTCTTGGCGGCGATTGCTTCCTCGTATGCAGCCTGGAAGCCGTGGAGGTCCTGCTGCTCCAGCTTCCTCTTGCCAGCCTGGGCAATACTTTTGCGAGCTGCTGGGCGTGTCTCCACCGATTGTAATTGGTCTCCCTGAGCTGCCTGCGCTCCAGGAGGTTCGCTGCAAACCGTGGTCTGAACAGAAGCATGCCTGGGCCTTTTTCAAAACATGATTGTACCTGGACCCCAAAAGTATGTAAAATAATGGCCTTTATGGCTGTTATTATGGGCTTAGGGCTATTATTTTGCATACTTTTGGGGTTTAGGTAGTCCCCCAAACTCTCAGACTCCATATATCCCCAATTAAGGGTACAAGGAAGGTCCTGGACCAAAGAATCGTGGTCGCTTGGACCTCCCACCCATACTGCGAAAGATCCTGCATAAGAGACCTTGTATCGGTGCACCCTAGACCCTGAACCCTAACATATCCCATAGGGTTTAGGGTTTAGGGTTTAGGGTTTAAGGGTTTAAGGGTTTAGGGTTTAGGGTTTAGGAACACGTTCAATATCAGGGGCGGGCGGGGACTACATACGTTCTTTAGCGCTCCGGCAGTATTCTTCGTGCAGTTGTTGCAGGGTCGTGGATAGTTATGACTATGCGTGGATGGACTATTACTATAGGATATACCTGAATGGCGCACATGCAACCCCATTTGTAAGAAGCCATGAACCTTTCAATCCAGTGTGGGGCAACAGCAAGATCATGTATCACAGAGCTTTAACATCGGGAATTGAGAGGCTGTCAGGCTACGGCAAGATATGCGAACTTGTCTGAAAACTCGTCTTCTGGGTCATATCGCAAGCCCCAAGACGACACTAACACGTTTGGGAAATTCCCGCTTGCATGAAACTTGCTCGGGAAGGCAATGATTACGAGACCACGACACGGTTACACTATTACTACTACAGTAATACACAAATACAGTATCTCAATGTCAGTGTTACATTTTTAAACGCTTACACTATTCCTGAATGAACAATTTAATTACAATGCTAAGCCCCCAAACCCTAAACCCTCGCACTTCTACATGCTACACTATGAGAGATAATCTAAATTCCCTGTGTGCCTCTTAAATCCCCCTATCTCCTTTAAGGAGTTTAAACCCTAAACCCTATACAACCCCTTCCAGGAGGTTGGACTATAGCTCGTATTGAACCATATGGTCATGCTGGTTCCTTAAGTGTATCGGCATGGCAGAGCCATTAAGGTGTCCATCTGGCCCGTTGGAGTTTAGGGCTCAGGGTTTAGGGTTCAGGGTTGGGGGTTTATGGTTAGGGTTTAGGGTTTGGGATGTTTTAGCACCCTTGAGAAACTCCTCGCAACAATGTCCCCAACTACCCAACCCCTAAACCTTAAATCCTAAATTCGACTCCCTAAGCCCTCCACCCTAAACCTAAACCTTATACCCCACACCAGGAGCCCTTGTCAGCGTGATTGAAGCCCAGCACAACACGCAACCGCGGCCCTTTCTCAACCCGAAAGGCTGAACCTCAAAATTGTCGAGATCCAACGAATGAACCACCCCCGGTTTAAGGATTAGGGTTTAGGGATCAGGATTGGGGTTTAGGGATATAACCCCATATCATGAAGAAATAAATGGAAAATCATATGGAAAATCAAATGAAAACTGGGATGATATAGTGGCTTATAGTATAAAGGGTTTAGGGCTTGCCAAAACATTACGGGGTCATTAAGTTCAAGTACAAGGACCCGCCATTCCTGACATCTCACAGACTGTGGTTTCTCAGAATGTGTTTTTGGGGGGAGTGTCCTCGTGACCGTGACCCAGCGGACACGCAGAGATTAGCGAGGAGCATGGAGTTGTGTGACGGGCTGCTTTGAGCAGCAAAAGCATTTTTTTGCAACTAAACCTAAACCCTAAGCCCGAAGCCCTAAAGCCCGCTAAGCCCAGCACGCTGGGGGTTGCAGCAACAAGCGACCTCTCAGATCAGAGGAAAATTATTGCGGGCCCGACAATCTCTGACCAGACATAGCTAAGTCTTCCTCTGCAGGATTCACGCCACGGGTTGGGCAGCTGTCATCCCTACGTCCCGGAGTACGGTGAAACAGGTGTTTCATTACACGTTGTAACCCTAAGCCCCAAATCCCAATTACAAGTAATCCCCTCCTCCAAATAGTCCCATCACCCAGCGGCATGGAGTGCCCCCATTTTTTGTGCTAGTTTTTTCCGTTGCCCTGCTGCGGCAACACAGAAAGAAGACAGTGAAGTTGTTCTATACTTGGAGGGTCAGGGTACGTAGTAAGCATAGTATAAGCCCTACAAAGCATACAGTATATGACCCCAAATATCCATGTTATTCACCCACTTCCTTCCCCCTGCAGGAAACAGACCTAGGGTTCAGGGTTTAGGGTTCTGCACATTTGCCAAAATTGCAGTCCTTCCTTGGGGTACCCATCCCAGGATGATGATGCTTTCTAGTGATAATCCCCCTCGCTGGACTTATGTAGGTTACCCCTGTTATAACTATTGGTCTATGACCATCCCGGTTATCAGCAGTTACTATGTCCCATGAACCTTCAAATAGATCCAAATAGCATTTCCGCTGTGCTACTAAAATCCGTTGAAGGTAAGCTTGTGAGGTGGCAACTGCAGCTATCAGGCAGCTTCACAAGACAGGGTCCTCCCGAGATCCTGGGAGTATGTTGTATGGAGATCATCAGCAGGTGTGGGGGGGGGGGGCAGGGGGTTTAGGGTTTAGGAGTTTAGAATTTGCTATAGGGTTCATTTTGAGATTACTTGCGGCACTTCCTAACACCCACAGAATCAGAACCCCCGCTTTCCTGTGTTACACCCTCAAGACACAAGCCCTTATGCATATGTCTCACTATTCCGTTGTACGTACTGCAGAGGACCATTCAGTTCTGGCAGAAAATGCTTTTGCTCGGTCATATCCCCACCCACCCCAACCCTTCCAAAACCCAAACCCTACCCTGCCACGAACTAAGGCTTTTTTTACAACCCCATCGACTCTTTTCGTGCCTAGCTTAGAGCTCGTGGGTCCATTTTAGCCCAGTCAGCCTTCTACTCCCACCCCGTGGTACTCCACGTTCAGCACATGGTTAGTCTTCCCTGCCCCTCTCCTGCAGCCCCCCGCATGCACATCATCCGCAGCTTGCGGATAATGTCCTCCCGCGGGGCCAGCTGCTCTAGCTTCTACAGAACTTTAAGCGCTCTCACGCGCTTTGCGCCCATGGGAGGCGGAGAGTCAGGGCAGTTGTCACGGACCATCACTTGCACTTGATCCTCAAAAGGAAGCTTCACTGCTGCCCGGAACTGCTCCTCTTCCAGCTTCTTTGCTAGGCGGAACTGCTCCTCCAGGACAAGCTTCACTGCTTCCTGGAACTGCTCCTCTGTCATGGGATGCAAGGGTGAAGGTTTAGGGAAGCCCATCAAGGCTCTTTGCAAAACAGACACCAGTCTTTTTGTAGGGCCTCTTTTGAGCTTCCACGTTAGTTTGGGGGAGAGCAGACCTCAATCCTAACACAGCTATGACCCTACACTGCAAACCCTACTTAGACACGAAACCTTGAATCCTAGACCCTAAACCCCCTGAACCCTACGCCCTACATCTCCTAAACCCTAAACCCTAGACCTATATAACCCCATGCAACCCCTATGCACATATATATATATATATACACACATATGTGTGTGTGGGTGTCTGTGCATACATATGTGTATACACAACATGCAAAGGAGTCCTGAACCCTAAACCCTAAACCCTCAACTGTAACCCCTGCAAACATGGCTGAGCCAAGCACGGAGCCGGCAAGTACCCTGCGCCGCCTGGCAAAGAGGGCGGGGTTTCGCAAGAGGGGAGCCGCAAGGGATGTACATCTACATGTCTGTATATGTATATATGAATGTATGTATGTATGTATGTATGTATGTATGTATGTATGTATGTATGTATATTGTATTTGTGTATAATATGTATATATGTAGATATATTGTATATATATATATACATACAAAGAGAACTCGGTATAGGGATTGTTTGGGCAACCGTACATAGGGAGCAGAAAAAACCAACCGAAACACACGGTTTAAACCTTAGGAATTTTTTTTTGCACTGAGCCCTTAACAATACTAAGGAGCCTCTCCCGTAATTCCCTAAGCCCCCGAACTCAACCTGAAATCATGGGTTCCCCTAGTATTCCCTGCTTTACAACCTCCCCTGAGTTTCCCCCCTTACTTTGCCATAGGGTTTAGAGCTAAGGTTTGGGTTCGAATGACCCTAACCCAACTAACGGGGAATCTGAGTGGGGGTAGTATAGGACTATACCGTCTCGAAGCCCCGTCCGTCATCTCAGAACGCTGGGGCCTCACATTTAGGGGTTACCATTCAGCATCCTATTTCTCAGGTTAAAAATATGGACCCCTAGGCCTTTTGGGGGGATGCTAGGGACCCTCAAGGGGACATACTAGGGGCCCATGGTTTCAACCTTAGACTATTAAGCCTTATAAAGCTGTATGTAATCCTTATTCGCTCCTCAAACCTTGGGTGGTACCCTCAGGGAAAGGTATTGCATGTACTACAATCCCGTACATGTGCAAGCGCTCAAGTTGGAAACTTACCAAAGGATTATAGCTTGAAGTACTGCTTGAATCAAGAAAGCAGGTGTGCTTCGATGTACCTACTTCTTATGACATGACGGACTTGTCAATGCCAATTAAACACCCTACCCACCCCCCCCTTTTGGTGTACCTACGTACACCCTAAACCCTAAGCCCTAAACCCTAAACCGATGTAGTTTCAAGCAGACTGCAGCACAAGGAAAATCATCTACTCTAGTGGATCGTAGCGGGGGACCCATGAGGAAGGATCCCTAGCCTCCCAAGGGTCTCCTGACAGGGTAGTTTAGGGCTTAGGGGGTAGGGTTTAGGGTTTAGGGTTTAAGGGCGCCTGGGGCTTCCTCAACGATACCCACAAACCCTTGATTCCTAATTGGAAGGGCTGGGACAATCGTAGCCCCAGGTGCGACTGTCTCAGCTTCACAACAGTCACAGGTCCCGCAGGTTCCTAAGTAGAGGTAGATAAGAAGTAGCTGGCTCCTGCAAGTACTCCTCCAATGATATGGAGACCCCCTCCCCCGAAAAATGAATATCCCTTGTAATATTCACCTCATATTAATAAACCCCCGCGTAATGGCAAAATCCAAATCTCAGAACGTAATTACAAACCCCACCCATACTTGCAAAATCCAACCTGCCAAAACGCAAAATTTCTGGATGCTTCTACTACTGGCCAGTACTACTAATGGCTACGACGACTGGAGTTCCAGCTC
>CAJNIZ010046295.1:3188-23435 GCA_905231905.1 Symbiodinium pilosum | reverse complement strand
AAGGTTTAGGATTTAGGTTTTAGGATTTAGGGTTTAGGGTAAGGGGCTTTGGGTTCAGGGATTTGGGGTCTAGGGTTTAGGGATGATCTGCTTTCCAAACATTGAAACATCTGTAAGAGGGACAATGAGATGTTAGGGCCCCTTATTTGTTGCTGTTTGTCGGAAACTACCAATGTTGTTTCTATCTTGATGGTGCATACGGTGAGTGTTGCTTAAGTAGCTCTAAGTTATAAGGCTGTGGTGTACTCCAAGAAGGTTCACCACGATTTTGGTATACCAGGGACTGTATATGTGGGTCCTTGCTTCTGTTGGTCCTAAGCGGCCTGATTTTAGGTTGCTATGGCAGAGGTTAGGTGGACCCCCCCACCTACCCTGCAATAGCGACTATAAGGGATAATAGGGACTATATTAGGGTCCTATTATTATGCTATTATACCACCATTACAGGGTGGGGCGGTCCGCCTAAGGTCTAGGGCTTAGGGCTCCTTAGTTCCCAAAGTACTAAGTAGGTATTTGTGCGAGAAGTTCAGTAGATTTGGTTTTCAACTCGAGGGGTCAACCCTAAACCCTAAGCCCCTAGACCCTAAACCCTAAACTCTAGGGGTCCATACTTTCCACCTCGTACACGAAATACTCTTCCTGCCGTGATCAGAGCATGGAGGGTCTGCTCCTTAACGGGAGTTGGGCATAATCCCTATCTAGCCGCCTGTACAAGTTATTCCTGCCTCCACCCCCCGCCCTTTAAGCAGAATTACATAATGAAAGCGACTTTCTACGAGCCCGCACACCCAGCAAGCCCGTAGTTTAGGGTTTAGGCTGTAAGGTTCAGGGTTTAGGGTTTAGGGCTGTAAAGCCCAAAACACAACATCCTGAGCTTTCTGATGTTCTTGCAGTAGGAGGTTTCCTACGGCTTTCTCCTGCGATTCAAAACGATTACTGGTGCATGAGGGACAGGAAAGGGGTGGATCCCCACAACAATTACAATCTTCTTCTCTTATGTTCAACAGGGTCCCTGCGTATGTTATAAGAAACATACATACGTAATCATACGTATGTTTATACACATATTCATACATGTGTATATATATATACAGATACACCCATCTATAGATACGTACATATATATATATATGTATATATGGTAGTTTCCCAAAATAAGGGGACCCCAATATAGACCCCAAAATACTATAGTCCTTATTTTTGGGAACCCCAAAAAAGGTACCCATAATTTTGGGAAACCCCCATGTATATATATATATATGTGCACACACACACACCCTTTTCCGGTTCCCAAGCAGCAGTAAGAAGCCTGCTGTTTAGCAGGTCAAAGTCTGCGAGCCGGAAGACTGCAAGTGGGCTGCAGCCCCAGTGCAGTGAGTCCATGGGTTTAGAGTTTAGGGTGTAGGGTTTAGGGACTTCAGCCCAAATGGTGGTTTACATAGGGTTTAGGGTGTCGGGAATAGTCAGTCCCCAAATGGCTTCCTTTCAGGATTTTGATTTTTTTTTTTCGGAATCTGCGCAGATGGGGCATGAAGCTCATTTAGGGTGCTGGCGTTTAGGGGTTTAGGGTTTGGGGTGTTATACTCTTCAGGTTGTACCCCTGAGTCGAGCGCATCCTTTGCAGGGATCCGTGCAGATTATATAGGTTCACATAAACCTGTGACCCCAAGTACCTACAGTTTTATGGGTTGTACCTACTAATCAAGGGGTAATTGCTACCAAGCTGTAGGTAAATGGGGAAACCCTAAACCCTAAACGTTAGTGGGGCCGTATTGGGGGGAATCTTTTGGTGGTGCAACCTCAGGGATAAAGCGCTGAAACTCTTGATTCTTGGTTTAGGGTTTTAGGGTTTTTACGGAATTGTGGTTTAGGGTTTTAAGGGCATTGCGGTTTTAGGGTTTGTTTCTGAAAATAAGGGTGACTTGTGGGCTGTTGGCACTTTGGAGGGTTTCGCCGTAGAGTCATTCTCATACGATATTCGGTGATTCAGACTTCTGGGCTTAGGTTTAAGGTTTAGGGTTTGGACCCCGATTTGAATGATTTCCATTTGCAAAGTGGACTGTCCTTATTCAGGATCTGCATGTTGTTTGGCGGGTCCTCTTTCATGTCTAGCTGTCAGGCAAAATGGTATCGTGGGGCTCATAGGTCTTAAGAACCACGTAAGTTTCTCAGGCACTCAAATAGCTCAGACTTCAAAGTTGAAAAAGCTCTTACCTAATCCATTCCCAAGCCATGACTGAGATCTCAAAACGCGGTTTAGGGTTTAGGGTCGAGGGTAAAGATCTCCAAATCGCAGAGCTCCAATCAGCAGCATGTTCATCATTACGCAGAGACCTCAACAAGCTCTGTGGCATAAGGTTCAGTAAGACGAGGGACCCATGTTAGCTTAGTAGTTGCATTCGCATGGCTAGTAACCTTCACTTGCCGGTGGTACTGGTACTAATACTGTTAGCATATGTGCTCCTAAACCCTTAAACCCTAAACCCTTAAACCCTTAAACCCTTAACCCTTAAGCCCTAAACCCTAAACCCTTAAACCCTCAACCCTCAACCCTAAACCCTTAAACCCTTAAACTCTTAACCCTTAAGCCCTAAACCCTAAACCCTTAAACCCTCAACCCTCAACCCTAAACCCTTAAACCCTAAAACCCTTAACCCTTAAGCCCTAAACCCTAAACCCTTAAACCCTAAACCCTCGGGGTCCACCCTCCGCTGCTCCTGGAGCACCTGGTCCTGTGGTTTAACGTGTCGCTTACGAGGCATCGACGCAATGCCGTGGTCCTGAACATGCTTCATGTAGACCCTTGAGTAGTACCCCCGGCTCCTTTTAAGGACCTCAATGTTAGGATCCCTATCACAATCCCCATTAAGCAGGGTAAATCAGAATAATTTCAATTCCCAATTCAAGGCCATATTGGTACCATTCCCTATATAAAGCACCACTTAGGGTGAGGTCGGGTGAGGTCGCTTTAAATTGCCCAGATAGTCCCCATTAAGGGGAAAGGGGATTCATTAATTAGGGGTCTGCATTAGCAACCACTTCTGGCCTTTCAGGCATTGCCCAAGGGTTTAGGGTTTAGGGGTTAGGGTTTAGGGCACCAGCTGCGTTCACAAGGAACCAGATGGAATGGAACATGCAAAATGACATGGAAACTGGGGTCGTGTCGCGGCTCACAGGTACGATGTTGCAGCTACAGGGCGCCTCACAATCAGAGTGGTAATTATGCAGGCTCCTACCTCCCACGAAGCCTATGTATATACCTTAAACCTTGTATTTCCTGCATATATATATATATACATATATCCTATATGGGCACAGTTTCCATCCATGTTAATTCCAATTGAGTGTCCAGTACTAGGCAACCAGCTTTTAAGCCCCTATGAGCCCTAAAGCCATATGAGCCATAGTCTAAACTCCTAGTATCCCCCCTAAAAACCCCTATAGTAGTCCCCTATATAAGCGCCTATATAAGCCGCTTTAAGGAGTTTAGACCATGGCTCACAGGGCCCAATATGTCCCTTCAAGTTTCCTGGCTTCTGCTGTTAAAGGGCTCTTTCCCATTTCAGTACCAGCCACCTCGAGAGGCTTGGATGGGAAAACTTCAGCGAAACTCCAGTTGAGTAGTGTTTGTCTGGTGGTTAAACCTAGTAAGATTATATTCCTCGTATAAGATACTATACCCCAGAAGGAGGATATAAAGTTACTCTATATTGGGTACCATAGTATCCCCAGATAAGATACTACTCAGTTATATCAGCCAGCTTGTCGACACGATGGTCACTTATCAGTTTAGGGCCTGTTTAGGGTGTAGGCTTTGTCCTTGGTATAGTACGGCCCGGATGTTCAAAAGTGCGCATAACGAACCCTGAATCCTAAGCCCTAAACCCTAATCCCTAAGCCCTGAACCCTTAATTCTAAACCCTAAACCCTAAACCCTAAACCGCGTCCTTGGGAGCCCCCCCCTCCATCCCCTCAAGCCTCCAGGGCGAATTATGCAGGCGGATCATCCCAAGAGGCGCTTTTATGCCTCTGCAGAGACGGGGCTTTAGGTGTCCAGTGCCTGGAGTTTAGGATTTTAGGGGTTTAGGGTTTTTAGGGGGTTCGGCTTTGAGGATTTCAGGGGTTTAGGGTTTTTAGGGGGTTCGGCTTTGAGGTTTTTAGGGGTCTAGGGTTTCTGGTCCAAGGGACTTGGGAAGGCGGCTGATAACTGGGATAGCTGGGGGCTTTACATGGCTTGTAGGGGCCTCGGGCTTCGTGCGCTGACGAAGTCTCCTTGACCCCATATTTTCAAACGTTAACCTTTTGGTTTATACAGGGTTTTATCAACCCTATGGTTTTGGAGATTCCTGGGTAGATTATCCCTAGCTCCTTAGCTCCCCCCAAAAGTATGGGTAGTTACTGCACGCGATGAAGCAAAGCACACGGTAGTCTAAGAGAAGCCCCGGCGTGATCGCGTGGGACACCCAGATAACCGGAAGTATTAAGTTACCATAATGGGTATATATAGTAAATAACAGGGTTTCCCCAATATAGTAACTTAGTTTAAGTTCCTTAACAGCAACCCAAATAACCGGAAGTTCAAGCTTTCCCTGCAAGTGTCACGTGCGAAGTGCATCATGCACAGTATAGGAAGACAGCATCTACAGGACGACGCTGGCCTTTTTGCCTATATCAGTTGGAATGGACGTATTGCACCCCTTCTACTACATCTAGACTCTAGATCCGTAACTGGCTTTGCATCGGAGGGAAGATTGGGGATTGCCCATTTAAGGAAACCAGAGAGACAGCAGAACGGCTCTTTTAATGAGACCTGTCTGAATTGTATTTTGCAATCCTACTCCTGATCTCAAAAACTCAGACACGTGTTGCAACAGGCCATCAGACAACCCCTGACCCCTAGCCCTAGACACTGAACACCAGACCTCCATAACGCCCACTGCCGCAGCTTCCTCCATTGAGAGCTTCAGGGTTTAGGGTAGTAGCTGTAAACCCTAGATGGCGCGAGGAATTACAGCAGCTACATGCCCTTCTTAATTCTCCGGTCTTGGGCCGCTTCAGTTCAAGCTAAGTACGCCGGACTTCTACAACCACAAGGGACTGGTGCCCTGCTCACCAACCGCTGGCAAGCAACCCAAATTTCAGAAAATTGATGGGGCTTCTCCAAATGGAGCTGCACAAAAAAAAAGAGGGATATATTTGCAGACAATCTGGCGATGATAAGGCCCCCTTGTGGGAAGCTGTCCGGATGTCTTGAATCCCTAAACGTGGTAAAGCCAAGAACCTTGATGCCCTCCCCGTGGTGAAGAAGATACTTGGAGGGTCAGGGGGACTTAGTAAGTAGGTTAATAATGGGGATACTTGGGGTTACTATATGGGTTCTAGGGGCTATTAACCTACTTACTAAGTCCCCCTTACCCTCCAAGTAGAATACCACGACCGCGTTGAACCTCCAAGTCCAAAAAAAAGCGATACCACGAACCCCAACCCGAGCTCTTAACCCCACTCCCTACACCCTACCCTTGCCCTAAACCCTGACCCAACCTGAGCTCTTAACCCCACGCCCTGAACCCTACCCTTGCCCTAAACCCTGAGCCCAGAATGCAGAGCCCAAGTTCCTGAACCCCAAACCCTAAACTCTAAGGACTTTAGGAGGGACCCCTAATAGGGACCCTTGTAGCTTCTGGGGGTTAATATGGGGACTACCTGGGGATATAGGGGTTATATAATGGCTATATAAGGNNATGGGATTAAGGGTCCCTATTACGGGTCCCTCCTAAAGTCCCTAGATAAACCCCAAAACCTCCGTCCGAAAAATGCTATCATCAGAGGTCCTCCAGCTGCTTCGTCTCAGCCTGTTCATGGAGCCCTCAAGCGTAAACCAATATCCTCAAACCCAAACCCTGAACCTGAATTTAGGGTTTAGGGTTTAGGGGTTTGCGGTTTAGGGGTTTGGGGTTTAGGGGTGAAGCCTACAGCCTGAAGCCTAACCCTAAAACCTAACCTAGCATTAAACACAAAGCCCTAAACGTTTGGGGGTTGGTCCTGAATGAGGCCTCATCAACGAAATCAAAGGGAAAAACGGAAACATGAAATGGAACATAGGCATTCATAGAAGGTGGGGAAGAATGGGCAATCAAATGGAAATCAAAAGACCATGAGAAATGACATGGAAACTGGGACGATGTTGTAGTTTCAGTGTTTCTCTAATCTAGACTATGTTAGGGGAAGGGGGGAATTTGAGGTCTTGCTGGGAAGGCCTTTGGAAGCCCAAGCCCTAACCCCAAAGGTTTGTTGGATGGTTGGCAACCTCCAATCCAACATCTTTCTGGCCGCCTGGCCGAAAATCTGTCCTTTGGGGGGATGAGCCGGGTCAAAGAAGGTTTTGGAGTGTCCTATAGCACTACAGGGTTGAGGGTTTGACGATTTAAGGTTTGGGGTTTACGGGCTTGTTGTCTGCAGCTATACAAACAGTACGGCAATATGAGAAAGTTGACATTGGGTTGGCAGGCTGACTTTCTATAACAACGACAGCAGGAGATGTACTCCAAAGAAACTGCACTAGGCTTTCAGTAGAGGGTCTGGCCTTCCAATGATGCTCCGCATATTACCATAAACAAGGTATTTCATCTCCCGCAAATCACGATACTCACGATGCGATGAACCTCATATGACCACCACGATACTCACGATGCGATGAACCTCATATGACCACCCGCTTACAAGTCTTGAAGGAAGTTGGGGCGCATGGTGAACTTTTACCCTTAACCCTGAACCCCAAATCTTGTGTGTTAGACACCGCAACCGTTTCAACAGTAGGATATGAATTTCTGGTCCCCCATTGGACACCTAATGTATACACTCACCAATATTCCTAAGGAACCCTACATACACCCATCCTGGGCTGAAAAAAATACCAGTACCGTTGTGAAATCCATTTGAAGTACCCTATGCAATAAGAATACAAGGAACTTAGGATCACAATATTGGAATTCCCCTACTTAGACCATATATAATTCAGTTTCATTCATGTTCCATCTTCTTTTTCTACTTGAGTTTCCAGTATCCCTAACCCATGCTCTCTTTCATTGCTCCCGAAACCCTAAACCCCTCAAACCCCTAGCCCTAAACCCCTAAACCCTAAACCCTAAACCCCTAAACCCCCAAACCCCTACACCCTAAACCCCCAAAACCCTAGACCCTTTTACCCTGTCCCGCCGTGGCTTGCCTCCGCAGTGATAGGCGTGGCCTTGCGCAATGAAGCTGACCCCCCTCTCTGGGTTCAAAAGCAATTTGAGCCTTTAATTAAGAGTTTTTGGGTCTAGAGGTTTAGGGTTTTAGGATTTGAGGTTTCAGGGTAACGGGTTTTAGGGTTAGGGGCGTGGGGTCTAGAGTTCTAGGGTTTGGGTTTTACGGGGTTTGCCTATGTAGGTACCCTTACATAAGCCTTAGATGGGAGAGGAACTACCTACCTGGAAATTCCTGAGGTTGGTGGTCTCTGTAGACTCAAACTCCTAACACCTGCAGACGCCAACGCAAGGCGGGTCAAGTTTGCATTGGTTAATGCATTTCCTGGACATGGAATGTAGGGGGCCTCGCAGAATGCATGACCTTCAAGTATTTCAAGGTCATAAAGGGAGAATTGAGAACGTTTCGAATCAACTCGGGCTTCTACATCTGATTGGTTCTTAGTAGGGAACAAGGGGATATCATCCCAACATAATCCAACAATACTATATTCCTTATTCCCTATTAAGGACCAGGAGGCTTCTGCATTAGGCAGGCTACCGCTTGAGGATGTTTTGTTGAGGGCTTGTATGCAAAGGAAAGCTCAGCCCAAACCGCGTAAACCCCCCCGGAAACCCCCCAAGTCCTGACCCTTAAGCCCTAAACCCTAGGCCCTAAACACCTAAACCCCTAAACCCTAAAGCCCTAAACCCTTAAACCTCTAAACCTTAAAGCTCTAAAGCTCTAAACCCTAAAGCCGAAACCCTAAGGCTCTAAACCCCAAAACCCCAAAACCCCAAAGCCTAAAACCTAAAGCTCTAAGCTCTAAACCCCTAAACCTTGAAGCCTAAACCCTAAAGCTCTAAACCCCTGAACCCCTAAACACCTAAACCCTAAACCCCTAAAGCCTAAAGCTTCTAAACCCCTAAACCCTAGACCGCTAAGGCCTCTGGGTTGCTTCAACAACCCCCAAACCCTAAGGGATTTAGGGTTTAGGGGTTAAGGGTTTAGGGTTTAGGGGTTAGGGTTTAGGGGTTAGGGGTTAGGGTTTAGGGTTTAGGGTTAATCATTTACTCATCCCAAAAACTGCACCTTTATCCTTAATTACTTTTACTTTTACGATTACTGTCACTTTTACTATTACTATTGCTATTGCTTTTGCTATTACAAGTGCTACTATCTTATTAAGCATTCTTAATACCCAACACCCACGCACGTAAGTGTTGGGGTATACTGTGGTATACTTGAACCCTCTGGGGAAGCTCCTCTTGACCTTGCCTGTTGGTGCTTTACAGCACAGATATGGTTTACTACCCCTCCGATGCTACCCCTCCTATACTACCCCTCCTATACTACCCCCCCTTACTCGAAGGGTCAGGGGGACTTAGTAAGGAGGTTAAAAACGGGGTATATGGGCTATACTACTTGCTAAGGCCCCCTGACCCTCCAAGTATACTACACCCCCTAGGTCCCCCCTGTTTCGAGGCTAAGTAGCCTTATACTTTAAGGGGGGAACCCAGGGAGGGCTAGTACAGAGGGGGGTAGTAGAGGAACGCATGATTACAAGGCTACTGCCCCTATGGTAGGTTGCACGGCTCGGTTCAGGGTTTAGGGTTTAGGGTGTGGGGTTCAGGGCTTAGGGTTCATGGCGTAGGGTTTAGGGTATAGGGTTTAGAGTGTTTGCCGTTGTAGGGTAGATGCAAGAAGACGAATCGGGATAGTCGAACCGCGATTTTTCATCAATGTGAACATTGGTAGTTTGCCAAAATAGTGGGACCCCAATATAGAACCAAAAATACTATAGCCCTTATTATTGGGACCCCCAAAATGGTACGCCTAATTTTGGGAAACCCCCATTAGAGGTATCATGGACCCTTCCTCAGCACACCCATCAGCTGCTTCCTTTTTGGGATGCTGTTGACCGGTATATCGGTATATCCTGATTCCTTGTTGGTTTTCAGTGTATATACTTGAAATTAAAGCCAATGACCACAAACAGCTCAGTCAACATCATCATGCAGTTGATGAAGAACAACTTAACGCAGCTGAATAAGCTAGAGCAGCATCGGAATAGGACCTGCGAGAAGCTGTAGAAAATGCGAAGAACACATGGGGCTTCCTCAGACGAACCCTGTATGATACTTAGTGGTGACCGCTTTGCAGTCCTTGTGCTATGGTAGCAAGGATAACTTACAGTACATTGCCTCAGGTTAACATGGAAGCTGCGAAGGAACGATTTTGAAGCCGCTGACATTGACCGAAACAGATGGGAAGTGAAGGTCTCAAAGACCCCCAGAAACCCTACACCCTAAACCGCGTTTGGGGTATAAGTTTTAGGGTGCCCCATGACGCTCAAACAGAGTTCTCTCGGGCCCACACTTCCTTGGCCATCTCCACATCAGCCGAAGCCTTCAGGTTAAGGGTTGAGGGTTATAGGGCTTAGGTTGGGTACTGCCCTTTCAGTAACAGTTGGATAATCATCTTAATAGGACCCCTAATATAGACTGTTACTGGATGGGGGCAGTACCCAAGGTTTAGGGTTGTAGGGTTTAGGGTTTGGGATTAGGCCTAGGACCAAGGGAGGGCCCGGGACTCACAAGGTTTTTGCGCTGGAAGCTCGACAGAAGGATGAGATCTAAAGGCTCGCGATGGGTGGTCTCTGCTTAGATTCCCAGAACCTAAACCCTACATGTCCTCCTCAACCCCCTATGATCCCTGTACAGGGACTCCCAGCGCAATGATACCCACGGACTGCTATCCAAGTCCTCCGATGCCCCCTAGCATCCTTTTAATCTAAGGCTAGAAGTATGGGCCCCCAATATGCACCCTTAGGCCTTTTTGAGGGTAGGTAGCAGGTAGAGAAGGATCCCAGGGTTAAGGGCCCATACTCCGGGCCCATGATTTCAACCTTGGACCCTAGCATCCTTTCAAAGGGACCTGCAGCTTCTGGATCTGCCGGGGGCTATCATCAGGTGAATAGCGATTTTTTGGGGTGGTTGAACCTTGATAAGATTATGTTCCTACTACAAAGAATATTTCCCCGAAGGAAGGCATTCTCTTACTCTGTACTGCATACCATAGTATCCCCAAATAAAATGCTACTCAGGTGGACCCCCTAAACCCTAAACCCCAAACCCTGAGCAAAAAACCCTGAACCCTAAACCCTAAACCCTAGGTATTACCATACTCTATACTGGGTACCATAGTATCCCCAAACAAAATGCTACTAAGGTGGACCATGACCCCGGATGGTTTGTGCCTCTTCCTTGCCCATCTCGGTATCGGCTGCAGCCTGGTTCAGATTGGCTGGGGAGTAATGTGAACCTTCGTTTAGGGTTTAGGGTTTAGGGGTCTAGACTCCTTCAAGGGGGTTGTATGAGCGTTCGCCGAAACTCCTTGTATATTCCGATGCATGGACAACTTGGGAGGGTCCTATCGCTTTGGGAGGTTTTGCGCAGGATTAACGGAAGGGTATCGCTTTTGGGGGGTTCAGCCATAACACAGTCATGGTTTAGTCTTACTTAGATTGAGGGGTATCGCTCTTGGGGGGTCCTATCGCTGTTGGGATTTTTTGCGCAATTCCTACATGTCACGGCATTCCTTTTTTTCGTCCCCAAGACGCGAGTATTGACCATTGCTCATACAGGGACTTATGTAGGGGAGCACTATAGGGGTTATAAGGGGCATACAAGGAGTTTACGCTATGGCTCATGCAGGGGCCCGAGGTGTTAGAAGAAAGCTTGAGGGTGGGAAATGTCATGGTTACATGCTAGGAGTACAAGTACATACCGCTCGTGGTTTTGGCTTCTGCAGTACTTCTAGGTGGCCTAAACCCTGCAAGCCCGCACCCTATCTCAGCGACAATAACCCTTTCCATTGCCGTGATTTGAGCCCCAAGCCTGAGCTCTCCTACAGAGTTTTGGGGGTTTTGGGGCTTCAGGCTACCCTACACGCCTAAACCCTAAACCCAACCCCTAAGATCCAAAGCCTGCATCGTAAACCCTACCCCCAACTGAAGCCCGAGGACCCTAAACCAAACAGAAATTCCAAATTCAGCTAAGGCCGAAACCCTAAAGCTATATAACGGGTAATTCAGAATATTTTCAATTCCCAACTTAATGCCATTTTGGTACCATTCCCTGAAATAAACCATCACTTAGGATGAAGGGGTGAGGTCGACTTAAATTGCCCAATATAACCCCTAGAACCCCTTTAAGCGATCCTAAACCCACATAATCCCCCTACACTCTCTTCCCCAACAACTAGGGCCAAAAAAAAGCTTAACTTTATTCTAGAGACCCAAAGAGGAAGCCCAAAAAGGTTAAAGTTCTTCTACCCTAAACCCTAAACCCTAAGCGTTAAGGGACCGCGTTCTTGTGCCTGCTCCGCAGCAGCCTGCTGCGCCGCCAGCGCCTCGGCCTCCAGCGTGGTACTGTCATTGTCTCTACGTCTGGGTCCCTTTCAAGGAGGTTTAGGGATTAGGGATTAGGGTTTAGCGGTTATATGGGGAGTATATGGGGTTGAAGAACTAAAGGCCTGAATCATGACCAGGAATGGAAGAAAATCAAGTGGACAAGAACATAAAACATTGCATGGAAACTGGGTTCATGCAGGGGCTGAACGACGTACGAATATCAGCTTGGGGTCTACTTGAGCTACCCTCTACTAGGCCCTAAACCCTAACCCTAAACCCTGCACTACAGTTTATAATGTAAGGATCCCTAGACCCTGTAATATAGCAGTTTCCATGTTCTTTTCCATTCTTTCAAAACCCTAAACCCTCAACCCTATAAAATCCCATATACTTTAAAGATCCTGGCACCGTAACATTGGCAATCCTATCCAACCCCCCGGTTCCAGAATGAAGGCATGCCAACAACGCTGCACTCTCTGTTTCTGCAGCCTGGCCACAACCCTAAAGTGAAGGGTTTAGGGTTCAGGGTTTGAACCCTAAACCCCAGACGTAACCCGTTGCAGTTCAAATAAGGAGTTGACGGACCATAGCGGAACATTTAAACAATACACGACCCGCGTAGCCTTCTTTCGCCAAAGACCCCTATCTTCGCTACCTACTGTCCGTAAGGCACTGGACCCGCACAGTCTGCCCTATATAATCCCCACACATACCCGTATTATGATGCCTGTATGAGGCCAGCCAGAACATTCGTGGGGAAGCTATGCTTTAGCTAGTGCACCCACCCTGCAACAGTTCCAAGTTCCAAGCTATTGCCAAGAACATTCCACCCTTGACAAGGGTCCGATATTTGACCTTTCTAGGGTAGGGTGCAGTATCCAGCTGTTAACCTGTGGTCATCTATCGCTAGACGCGCGGAAGCTCAGACATTCTGGAGGCCAGATAAGGTACAATTAAGAGCAACCGAGAGCATTTGAATTCCATATGCAAGTTTCAAGTTTGTGGCAACCCCTAGCCCTTCTGCCCTATAGTCTCACGCTAAAGCCTGAACCCCGAACCCTACAGCTTTAATCTTAAGAGCCCAAAGCCCGAAGAACTAAATCCCGAGCCCTAGATTAATTCCTGAACCCAACACCTTCAATCCCAAACGCTACACGCCTAAACCTACACCCTAAGCCCTACACACTATACCCTTGCATCTTTACTCCGAAGTCCTTGCCCACTAAACTCCCTAAACCATAAAACAAGCACTACACCCTTCAACCCCAAATTCTAAACCCTCGAACCCTCAGAGCTCTAAACCATCAATCCAGCATACTAAAAGCCCAAATCTTGAACTCCAAACCTGGCAGCCAATGCTAGCTCCTATGTGGAAAAAACGAGAAACCTCAGCCTCAAGCCGCAAAAAGAGCGACAAGCAAAACACTCGAGCACTCTACACAAAGCGTCAAACCCTCTGAAAAGCCGTGAAAGATCTAGCAACGCCCCGCAAGCTGGACTTGAAGGGTCAGGGGAGCTTAGCAAGTATAGCTAAAGCTCCAGAAGCCACAGCGGGTTCAAAGCCATAGTGGGTTCAGGGTTAGGGTTTTGGGTCCAGGGTTTAAAGGCTTGAGTTCGGGTTTAGGGTAACCCCGGGCCTGAGGTTCCCAAATGTCCTCCTTGCAGAGTTCCCATGTCGCTTCAACCCTAAACTCTGAACCCTAAACCTGAAACAATATGTAAGTTTTCCGTTTTTCTTTTTCTACTCCTTACTTAAATCCCCGTGACCCTCCGAGCATCGTATAAACAACCATACAAGCCCAGACTCCATCTCATGCTCCTTTGTCCCATTTGGCCCTCCACCTAGTCTACTAACCCCTAGACCGTAAACCCTAAACCCCAAACCCTAAAACCTTTTAACCCTAAGACCCGAAGCCCTAAACCCTAGGCCCTAAGCCCTAAATCACTAAACCCCTAAACCCCTAAACCCTAGACCCCTAAACCCTTAACCCCTAAACCCTTACAACAACGGACCCAGGGGTGGCCTCAGCCTTAGCTTTTGCCTGAGCCGGGACTTGGCTTTCACATGGTGGATCCAACATGTTGCGTTGAGGGTTTCGGGCTCAGACTCTAGGGCGTTGGGTTGGGCCATAGGTTTTTACTGGCTTTGGTTGTCAGTTGGATTTGGGCGCTTGGGGTTGTTGGGTGTGGGCTTTGGTGGTTTGGAGCTGGGTTTTTGGTCTCTGGGTATTTAAGGCTTGAGCCCCGGGCTTTTGGACATGGACTCCGAAAGCCACTTTAGGGGTTTAGGGTTCAGGGGTTTAGGGTTTAGGAGGATTTGGGTGACCCCAACCCCTGCAATGAGGACAACAGGCATCACATGATCGTCAGAGGGTCTTAACTTTAGCCATTGAGGTTACCGAAGCCCTCCTGTGAAGTCATATAAGCAGTGTTTGGATGTAGAGAAGTGTCCTTCGCTTGCATAGATCCTTGCCAAGTGAGCCTCCTTCTTTCAGCCTAGTATGCATATGTATGGAGTGCCTAACCCGCCGCGTCACCCTCACCCCAGACCCGAAACCCAAAAGCCTACCCCGCACACGCTACACCCTACACACTAAGTTGCGTTAAGCTTCGACACCGCTTTGGTAACAGCATTCATAATGATAACAATAATAGTAATAACGATAATAGAAATATTAAGAATAGTAATACTACTAACAGTAATATTGCTATTAATGATGATAAGAGGAGTCCTGGGAAGGCGGGTCTGGGTTGAAGCCTCTTGCGCGGCTTACAGGTAGTTACTATAAGTATGCTTCCCACTGACAAAAAGTTGTTGCCGGGTATATGTGGTAGTTTCCCTGAATAAGGCCAACCGAATATAGACCTCTATATACTATGGCCCTTATTATGGGAACCCCAAAAGGCTACCCTTAATTTTTGGGAAACTGCCATGTGTACCATTGTCTAAACTCGTAGTATCCCCCTTAATAACCCCTATAGTAGTCCCTTATATAATCCTCCATATAATCCCCCTTTAAGGAGTTTAGACTATAGCTCATGTGCAGTTCACTGCCGCTGGTTAAAACTCATCTTCTCGAGTCACTTCAAAACTCCAAAGCCTAGGGTTTAGGGTTTAGGGTTTAGGGTTTAGGGTTTAGGGTGGCTCAGGCCACATTGAGGGCCGCAAATTTCCGAAGGTTGGAGGCATGTGATTCATAGCCTAAACTCCTAGTATACCCGTTAATAACCCCACATAGTAGTCCCGTATAGAGTCCCCCAAATAGGCTAGGCTATAGCCCATGTGAGGAATTCTACTTTGGTGTGTGATACGGGCGGGGCAGCCACGATAACGAATATACGGTTTAGGGGCCCGCAGTGTTGAACACCATCATGTGGGAATTTGCTGGAAATACTTGTCCCAACACGCGGGAAGCTCTTGCTTCAAGAGCTCAAGCATACCAACCCTTATTGCACTAATTCCAAGGTATTTCCCAGGTAGTCTTTGCCCTAAGGCGCGGGGCTACGTTAGGCTTAGGACATGGGATTAGGGTTTAGGGTTTAGGGGCGGGGCTGTTAGGTCCGCCCTGTGTACTTGCCAAAGAACCCCTCTTGTGCGCGAGGATCCTCAGAAGACCTCCAGGAAGCTGTTGTTTTCCTAACTTAGAGGTTAATTAGGTGGACCCCCCACCCTGTAGTGACTATAAGGGATTATATTAGGGCCCTATTATATTCCTATAATACCACCATGACAGGGTGGGAGGTCCTCCTAACTTTGAGATCTTTTCTGGGCAGTCCGCATAAAGGAGACTCAACTTGAGATACACAATGAAGAGGACATTTCCCCAACACCTGTGTCGAAGCCCTAAACCCTAAACCCCTAAACCCCAAACCCTCAAGCCCTAAACCCTATTGGGCTTCGCAGCCTCAGCCGCGATCTCCCTCTGCTTCTTCGCTGAGATACGGTCCTCTGCACTGATGTAAACGGGTCTAGGGTTTAGGGTTTAGGGTTCAGGGTTCAGCCAGAGGCTGTGATGTAGCTCCTTCGCTGAATAGTATATAAACACCCTTTACTATGAAACCATATGCCATATGAGCTATAGCTTAAACTCCTAGCATCTGCCTTAATAAGCCCTGTACTAGGAACTCTATATAGTCCCCTATATAATCCTTTAGACTATGACTCGACAAAAAACGGGAGAAGCAAAAGATACTACATAGCAGCCCCTGGCCAGGGTTTGGCTTTGGGAAATACCAATTCCAGCACCTAGCTTCCAAGTTTCAAGAATGGTGCCCCTTCAGGGAAGCTTCATTTCTAAAGCGTGCAGGGGCCTGGGATGGGAATTCTGGGCATCTCTTTAGGAAGCGGCTCGTTCAGAATCTGATTTCGCGGCAGCAGATTTCACCAGAATTGACTTCGTTTCTCCTGCGATCCAAATGAAATCTTGATAAGGGTAGTCCTCACAATGACACTACATATTTCCTAGATGGAAGCGCCTCCATGATATTCCCTTCCCAGTCCATAATTTTCTAAATTCCCTTAGGCAGTTGCTTTGAAAAAGCCCCTAAACCCCCAAGTCAAATCCCTACATGCTGCAACCCTTTTCCTTTTTTCATAACCGCTTGAGGGGTCCGTAATGGCCCGATCAAATTGCTACAAAAATGGCTCCGCGCGTGGAATTTTACTCTTGGCGCATTTCGCACTCAGCGTCTCGCTTCTTACTGGAACAGTAGCATAGAAATTGTTTACAATAATTGTATGAGTAATTATACCAATAGCATAAGAATAGCAATAGCGTAAGGAATAATGGTGACAGCCATTCCAGCAGAACGGTAGTAATAGTAGCAGTACCAGTAAGAGCAGTACTGTCAGCCGTAGCTGTAGCAGTCATACCTCTAGTAATGTGAATAGACATGTTTTAACAGCTTTAGCAGACATAGGTTAACAGCGACAGTAATTCAGAACACTCGGTTCGCATTCCTTTCAGCTGACTTCAACATGCAAGGTCAGTGAAGCAAGAACAGAGAACGCTACATCTTGAAGCTCGAAAAGGAAACCAAAAAATCAAAGAACAACAAAGTGAGCCTGAAACTGAATCCGAGCCTATGCCCTAGAACTTCCCTCTGTCTTCGCCCAAAAAATCCACCCTGGTTGAACAGCCAAAAACAAGCACACGTCTTTGCACCGCAGGATTTGCGCTGCGCAGGTTGTCTTGCAGCAAGGTGACACACAAGTCCCAAGGCAGGTTTTGCCAAGGTTGCGGGAGCGCCTTAATCTTTTGGACGACTGGAGATAAATGGTTGCAGGTGCAAGGCTTCCGTCGGATTTTGATAAGTGCTTCGTCATACGTGTGAGCCGCTCAAGGGAAGAGAGACACCTTCAACACGTAGGAAGCGGAAGCCCTAAGAAACACCGCCCTCCTCCGTCTGTATGTAGGATCCTATGCTACTGGGCGTTGGACAGGCAGTGTGAGAGCCGTCTACGTGCGAGTCCTGTACTGCATCACTCACCAAAGGGCCACTGATATGTTTTTTCATGTCAATGAACTCCACACATGCCCTCACCTATATACCTACGGATAGACATTCAGCAAACAGGACAAAACAAATATCCCATTCAGCAAGAGGGAAGAATCTCGAGAACACGGACACTAGCACTCATGCTATGAAAGACCGTTAGTGAATTGGAATTGTGCTCAAGACATGCAATCATCCTTACTAAAGGAATCTCATTAAAGCGTCCCCTGTTTCTTCTACATCCCATATGGAAAGTTTAATACATATATATATATATATCTGATATGTGTATGTATAACGCACACCACTTGATTAGGAACATACCAATGAGTAAGTGATACCAGGACTCCTTAGATGACCTAGGGCTAGGGTATGTTCCTTAATCGACCGGTATTGGGAAACCCTATGCCCTTAAATCTCGTGGGGCAATTCTCGCCCGGGCTCCCACAACACGAAAGGAGAGAAACATCCGCGCTGCTGACGCGGGCTCGTGAGCGAAAACAATAACAAAGCAACCTAGAGTTAGGGTTTAGGGTTCTAGGATTCTAGGGTTTAGGGTTTCAGGGTTCTAGGGTTTAGGGTTTTAGGATTTCAGGGTTCTAGGGCTTAGGGTTTTAGTGTTTAGGGTTTAGGGTTCTAGGGTTTAGGGTTCTAGCATTTGGGATTCTGGGGTTTTAGGGTTTGAGTTTAGGGTTTTAGGGTTCTAGGGTTTAGGGTTTTAGGGTTTAGGGTTCTAGGGTTTTAGGCTTAGGGTTTTAGGGTTTAGGGTTTTAGGGTTTGGGGTTCAGGGTTTAGGATTAAGGGATTTTCCGCGTCACCGAAACGTTGTAGGGCAAATCCATACTGATAATCAAGGGGGGGGTGTTATGTTCAGGGGGTGGGATTTATTCATGGATTCCCCTCTTACCCTGACCTTTACTCCCCTCCCAGGTTTCCCTTAATTAGTTCACTTTACTTAGCTCCCCCAACCCTAAATCCTAAAACCTAAACCTTAGTTCACCTTAATTACCTCTGAGCGTGCTCAAAATGAATTGACCTTAGTCCAGGGGTCACCTTGGTGCGGGGATAGTAGCAGGATTTTAGAGGTATAAGGTCTAGTGTGTTAGGGGTTTAAGGCTTAGGGTTATCAACAAACTAAACCCGAAGCCCAAGCCCTAAACCCTGAACCCTACAACCTGAGTCCAAAACCCCAAACCCTAAACCCTAAACCCCCAACCTCAAGCCCTCAAAGGATCTCTGCCTAAACCCTAACCCAAAACCCAAAACCCAAAACCCTAAACCCAAAACCCTAAACCCGGCTACGTCGGAAACCTCCGCGTCACCTGCGCGTGCATTCTTCAATTCGCCTCCCTGTGCCCAATGAGGAGCCAAATCAGGGGGTGAGAACGGATGACACCAGGGCTCTAGGGGGGTTGGTTTAGGGTTTGGGGGAACTTGGTTTACACACTGGGGCCCTAAAAATCCCAGTTGGGGATCTGTGTTGGGAGCTTGACTGGGTGTAGGGGTCCACGGCCCCTGGCTCGTGCTTTTCTGGCCTCTGCCTAATAGAGTTCCACACTCAAGCTCCTACGCTACCACAGAAAGGCCCCATATGGGCTACATACAGTTTAAACTCCCAGTACCCCCCTTAACTACCCGATGACACTCCCCTATACTATCCCGTAGATAACCCGATTTAAGGACTTTAGACCATAGCTCATATAGAGGCAGAACCCCTGCATACATGACCTTGAAGTCTTGCAGGGGCAGATGGACTTCGTATTCATACCAGCAAGAGCCAGTAGACACCTTTTTTTGAAGCCCAAGGCTACACACACGTATTGTAGAAGTTTGTATGATTCATAATGAATTTCTGTATAACCCTTAAATCAGTATGATGCACCCTATAGCCCTATTCTACGTGTTCGGGCTCCTACATTAGGTTCTTGCAGATCAGGGGAGGGTGTGGGTGGGGGGTGGTTCCTGCATAGCCCGAGTGCCCTGCGCGAACTGCATGTTGGGTGAACCGATCCGGCTGGGCCGATCGGAAGCATAGTGCAAGCCGTGTTTAGTTTGGTTGTTGAACCAAGTAACTAAGGTTATGTTCTTGACATAAATCACTCTAAGCGAAGAGGAGGATATCTTTGAGGACCCTAATATAATCCTTACTGTTCCTTATAGTCACTATTACTGGGTGGGGGGCCCACCTAAAGGATATCATCCTACTCGACGACTGTAGAATCCCCATTTGAATGATTACTCATATGAAGGTTTGTGTTTAGGATGTCCTATAGTCTCGATGGAATCAAGGCCAGCAGTTGTGTAAATGGAGTATAAAGGATCTTGTGAGTTGCGTTCCGTACTAACTGACAATCCCACATGGGGCTTTGCCGAAAATGAAGGTCCTAATGCATAACAAGGATCATAGCATTTTGGTGTCTCTAATGGGCCCCCCTATCTATGGAAAGCACACTATACTCTAATTTGGGTACTGCCCCCACCCAGTAACGGTTGGAGTATGTTTGTACTATGAAGCTATACAGCCCTTAGTAGTATCCCTATAGACCTTTACGGGTGGCGCCAGTACCTAAAAACTCTAATCCAACTTGCAGCCCAACCCTAAGGGCTCGGGTACCCAATAATTGGGTGCTGGGGTTCCGATACTTGTAATTGTTATACAGGTTTTGTGAGGTATACCATTATTGCCTAGGCCCAATTCTTGTGTGGATTGTCATAACACTTGGCAAAGACTCCTATGGCGCACCTCCAGCCTCAGAATCATAATCTCAAGTAGTCCTCAGCAGCAAACTCCCTAAACCCTAAACCCTAAACCACCAACAATGAAGCTTAAGCCCACAACCATGATCTCTCCAGACTATATGCGCCATAAACCTTAAGGCGTAAACCGTCACAATCCCTAGACTGGCCCAAAGCTAAACCCAAAACTCGTGGTCACCAAGACCCTAGCCCTAAGTGTGCCCATGAAAGCCTTTTATGGTATGGTCTTTGGGCCCAAATCCTTAAACACATGGGCACGCCCTGAGCGTTTTTGTCTAAAACCTAAACCCACCCTAAATCCCAAGGCCCCTAAACCCTAAACCCTCATCCCTAATCCCTAAACCCTAGAACCTAAA
>CAJNIZ010046294.1:9602-37274 GCA_905231905.1 Symbiodinium pilosum | reverse complement strand
AGGGTTTAGGATTCAGGTTTCAAGGTTTAGGGTTTAGGATTTGGGGTTTAATGTTCATGGTTAAGGGCTTAATAGGTCGGGTTGGGCTTAATGTATGCCTGTGACCTGAATTACCTACAGTTTTATGGGTTATGCCTGCTAAGTAATTGGGGTTACAGGTAGGGTTAGGATTTCGGGTTGAGGATTCAGGTTTCAAGGTTTAGGGTTTAGGATTCGGGGCTTAATGTTTAGGGTTAAGGGCTTGCTAGGGTTTAGGATCTGGGGTTTAGGATTAAAGGCTTCGGGTTTAGGGTTCAGGGTTTAGGGGAGGTTGGGTTGGATTGTATAGGATTCAGGGTCTTAACTAAGGGGGGGTCTATATAGGGTATTTAGGGGTATATGGAAATGTATACGGCTTAGGTTTTAGGGATACTATTCCCCAATTAATGGAGAATGACTGGGAAAGGAATGCACAATGAAATTGAATCCAGGGTTGAAAAGAGGCTTGTAGTTGGCTGGTAATGAGGGGATCTTAAGTAAGTACCGCCAAACCTAACCTTGGGACCCTAGCATAGCCATAGGGTATTTACGGTCCCTATTACAGCGGCGGGCTAACCAAGATCTGCTCTTTACCATGAGCACCGACCATTCCAACTGAAATCCCTAAGCCCATCTAAGCCGTAAACCCTACATGAGTCTGAGTAGTATTTAATTTTGGGATTCTATGGTACCCAATATATAGTAAGATTATATCCTCCTTTTGGGGTTTAGCATTCTATATAAGGAAGCTCGCATGGGGAGCGAGGTTTTCTCTAAGTCCTGACCAGCCACCTTAAGGGTTTAGGGTTCAGGGTATTTAGGGCTTAGGGCTTTCCAGCGTCTTTCAGTCATATTCCTGTACATGCTTAAAAATATATCCCTATATGCATCCCTACATATATCCCTATATATGTATATGTCCGTCTAGGTCCTTTTGAAGAGATTCAGAAGGATCAGCCTTTGGGCATAAATGAGACGCAGACCGACGAAACTCGAAGGCATGGAATTTCACAACACCCACATACCGAAAAGCTGGAAGTTCGTGGAAATAGTCTTAAATGTTTGTTATCTTCAAGCCGCAAGTCCCGAATCCCTGAACACTAAACTCCAAAACCCCCAAAGCTCAGCTCAAAAATTCAAACAGCCCGGACTTCAAAAACACAACAGAATGAACACTCCAATCCCTAGACCCTAAGCCCTAACAAGGCCCAGAATGAGCACTTCGCACTGAAGACGGCCCTAGACCAGCAGAAGCCTGAGATAGCCAGCTGCCGAAAGCAGGCTGGGCAGAGAAGAATTGGGGTGTAGAATCGAGGGATGGCTCCGATGGCTTGGGGATTAGGGTTTAGCAGTAAGGGGATTTTAGTAGCCCCAGCCCCCAAAATTAGTACCTTATGATTATCATATCATTGTTATAGGATCCTAATTTTGTGGGGTTTTTGTTACCAAAACCCCCTCTTATTATTTCGGGTTCAGGACTTACCCTTGACAGTAGACCTTTAACCTAGGCTTTCGGAATTAGGGCTCAGGGATGGAGGTGTAGGATGTAGGATGTAGGGTGCAGGGTGTAGTGTTTACCGTTTAGGGATTTGGCTTTAGGGTAGAGGGAGTTGTTTAGGGTTTGTTGGGGTGAAATTGTCGCTTTCAGAGATTATGGGGTTTGGGGTTTCGATTCGTAGGAATTCGTAACTGGTTCTGATGGGAGGTATTCGAGCCTAAACCTTAAACCTGAAACCCTACATACCCCAAACCCCGAATAGTAGCTTCGATTTTCTTGTCCGTTTCCTTATAAGTCCCATGAACTCTAAACCCTAAACCCTAATTGTATAGGTTAGCTAGACCCCCCACCCTGTCATTGTGACATAGTACGAATATAAGAGGACCCGAATACAATCACCGCTACGCCTAAACCCCAAATCCTAAAACTCTAAAGTCCCAAGCCCACTAAACCCTAAAGCCCCTAACAGTCACTATTGCTGGTCCACCTAATGCATGGGGTTCATGTCCGGAGTTTTGGGCGTGGTTCTGTGCGGAGATGTTGCTCTTGTTTGACTCTTGGCCCTGTACAATTTGGAGTTATTATGGGCATGAGGGTTTTTGAGTTTAGGGTTTAGGGTCAGGGGGATTGCGTAAGTATATTTACAACCCCTATGCATATAACAACCCGGGCTATCCCTCTTACTAGCCCCCCTGACCCTCCAAGTAGGCTTAATATGGGCTACAAAGGGGTGTATGGGTTTGTTGTTTGGTTTACGGTGAGAGATAGGGTCCAATTGTTTTTGTTTTAAGGGATGGCGTGAGGCTTCGTAGAGCTGAGGTGTAGAGTTTTGCTGAAGCCCATCCTTGCCTAACCTTAATCCCTCCCCAATAACCCCTTTCCGGCACCCAAGCTTTCCATTTCATTTTCCAATTCATTCTCCATTGCGTACCCCTACCTACATCCCTACATTGCTATGAACGACCCCTTGGGGGCCCTATGGAACCCTGACAGTGAAAGGATTTCAAACGTTGCTCAGAATATGTTCAGAAAGTACTGAATGTCTCAGAATTGTCTCAAACACCTCCATGTCTCCATGGAATGTGCCCGGCTCGGTTGGTGCTTTTTGGCCGGTATTCCATGAGGACCTCCTCATTTGCCAGAAAGTCCCACCTATTCCCGAAACACACTCTCTAATGGGCCGGGTGTCAACATTTTCGTCCTGTAGGAGTTCCCATTTCGAATTTGAATGTGGCCCCTAATATACAGCATACCTTAACTTGGCTGTCTTCTGCCTGGCTGTTAGGACTTTAACTTTTTGGGTTCCCTAATATAGAAGGAGGCTAAAAGTTTAACTTTAGGGGGGGTCCTAAAGACAGCTAAGTTAAGGTAGCATAATTTCGTCAACCCTGAACCCTAAACAGCAGTGCATGTAGGCGGCGCACTGGTCCATCAAGGAGCGCGAGGTTCAGGCGAGAGAAAGGCTAAGGCCTAGATAGTGTTTATATAGGGCTTTACGGTTTAGGGATACCACCCCAATAATGCAGAATCACGTCGGAAAAGAAAATGGAACTTGAAATGGAAACTACTATACGTTTTAAGGGCTTAGGATTGAGTTGCCGCTGCTTTCTGATATTGGAAGCCTTGGATGACCTGAATTCAAAGGTACGTGGTCATGTGACATTTGGGCTTCCTAAACGCTAAGCCCTAAACCCTGAACCCCAAACTCTGAACCCTAAACCAGAACCCTAAACCCTAAACTCTGAACCCTAGTCCCCAATCCCTGAACCCTAAACGCCAATCCCGAAACCCCAATCCTCAAACCCTCAACCCTATAAAGCTTGAGGGCTGAAGGCTTAGGGCAAGGCATGCAAAAAATCCTCAGATTGAAGCGTTGTGGTAGCTGAGCGTTGGGTTTAGGGTTTAAGCTCTAGGGTTTACGGTTCGGGCTTCAGGGTCTCGGGTTCAGTGTTTAAGTCTTAGCGATTATTTAGAGGTTTCTGAAGATGGTTGCCACATAATCCTCAAGGGGGACCTCCAAAGGGCTTTGTATTTCGACAGGCGCCTACATGATCTAAAAGGTGTACTGTGTAGGTGAAAGTTCAGGGTGCACGGCATTAGAAACAGCAATGACGGTACAATGATTTGTAGCCAGGCAGCTTTACGTCAGCATGCATTCAGCAGTCCTTTGATGGCCTAACGCCTCAAACCCCAAAACCCCAAGTCCCAAGCCTTAGGCCCTAAGCCCAACACCCCCAAACCCCAAAACCTTACACCCCAGAACCCCTAAACCCTCAGCTCCCTACAGCTGCCGTGGGCTTCCGCAGGATGAAGTCTGCAGTAAGGACAGATTCCGAGCTCCCGGCCTTCGGGCTTCCGGGGCCTTGACGCCAGATGCAGGTTCTGAGAGGAGTCCACGGCCAGCTGTGGGGCTGAGGTTTGGGGGGGCGGGGGGGGTTGGTTTGGGTTTTTAACAGTACTGATCATAGCAAAAAGAAGGTTAATAATGCGGATAATAGTAACATTAATAGTAATAGTCAGAGTAATGGGAATAGTACGAGTAATCGTAAGAACAATAAGAGTAATAATCATGCGGGGATTTGGCGTTTTGAGGGGTTTGGGTTTATGGTTTAAGGTTTTCAGGTCTAGGGCGGGGAAAGTCCTTCTTCAGGACTTCAGGTTAGGTTACAGCAGGAGATCTTACATACCTACCTACCTACCTACCTACCTACCTACCTACGTACGTGCATACTTACATACACACACACACACATGTAGACCCTAAACCCTAAACCCAAAATAGACCCGCACATTAGGAAAGCAGCATACATTTTGAGGGAAGGGCGACTTTTAGAGGAGGGGTATGGTCTTGCGAGCATTGGTGACTTGAAATCGCCTGGTCTACGGTGCACCTTGAAGGCCCACCTTGAATGGGCTCAGGGTTGAGGCTTAGGGTTTAGGGTTCAGGGTGTAGGGACTTGGCCAAGTAATTCAAGTTCAAGTCTCAAAATGGAGGACTCAGAAGCTTTGATTCACGCAGTGCTGCGAGGCCAAAATCGAGCAGGAGGAGCACCACATCAAGGGCTTGGAGGCAGTTGAGGGGTTCCGTTCAGGATTTAGGATTTAGGGTTGAAGGGCTTAGGTGGATCAAAGGTGAAAACGGTTGTTCTATCCCCTCAAAGCGCAACAAGGATTGGCTACATTTGTGTAGCGTCCCAGTGAGGAGCCAGGTTGGGTCTGGGATTTGTGTATTGAACTAGACTTGAGGCAAAATCTAGGGGCCTAAATCATGAGAGGAGCAGGGTGTTGGGTTTATACCAGGGTTTCCTGGGATTGTGTCATGTTGAATCCTCAACCATGCGCTCCAGTGTGATTTCAGAGTCCTTGTGTTCGTCTAGTAGAACTACAGTATAGGGTCTTTGAGATAAATCTCGACACAATGTAGGTAGCTACTCACATTTCTACGATAGTTTGAGGTCAAAGGAATAGCAGGCAGCAAGCCACACAATTTTCTCCCAATGCAAGGGGGAAACTTTCTCGCGGCGTTTATGTTTGGGACCTCTCTTGTTCCGATTTTACCCCAAACCCCAAACCCTGCACCCCTACACCCCTAAATCCTAAACCCTACTCAAACGCGCTACTTGAAGCTGCAAGATGGTCTTGTGGGACATGCCTTAGGTGGAAACCCCACCCCGGATTCGGGTTTAGGGTTTAGAGGGACGCGCTTTCCCAAAGGGTCCATGTATATAGGTACCAAAGGGGTTCCCACATACTTATATGTGCCACATAGCTACATGGACCCTTGGGCTGGTAGTTGCCAGTTTCTTCTGCACTTCTTCGTTCCCTACGGACAACCAGCTAGTAAAGCGCACCATCATACGTCTAACGGCAGCAAAACCCCATCAAGTAGTTTCAATTATAGTCTCCCTTAAGTAGATAGAATATGGGGTATATGGAGATCCTATTATAATATACCCAAAGCCATATTCTATCTACTTAAGGGGGACTATAACCCTAGATTGGCTTTCCGGTGAATAAAGAAGGAGGTGGACAGGTGATCCATAAATAAGGGCCCACGACTTATGGAAGGAACATTAGCAACAACAGCCCCGCTACATTCCTAAAGCCTCAAAAGCCCAAGACTCCAAACTTTGAACCTTAAACCCTGAACCCTCAACCTTAAACCTACAACCTTGAAAACCCTGAACCAGCCTTGGGGGTCGCCAGCACAGCTTCGAGAAGCGTTTTCTTTTTATACAATACATGCCTAGGTTCTTTCTTAATGCCTCTGTTTTGTGACACTTGAGAACCTCAACTTTTACCATAGTCGTAACCACCCCCCCCCCAACCACACCAATACTCGTCCCCACCCATCAGAAATCAGCCCTCCAACCCATACCCTAACCTGGTCAACTTCCAGAACACTGCGTTATTCAACGGAGCCATAATCTACGCTCTACGCTCCTTAAAGGGGTTCTATATACGGGATTAATAACTCCCTTTATTTAGGGTTTAGGTTTTAGGGTCAAACTCCTTGAAGGGGATTATATAGGGGATTATTTAGGGGAGTGTGATACGGGTTATTAAGGGGGATACTAGGAATTAAGACTATGGTTCAGCTAGCTTTGATAAAGCCCTAAACCCTATACTTTTTAGCTCCCGGGGTTCCTAACGTCCCTGAGGGCCCCCGTTGAAACCTCCAAAAGGTGGATTGTCAAACATAGTATCCCTAAGATATTAAGAGCCCTAATCTACAAAGGACACAGAGAAGCACCACAATTTTGACAACTCACCATACATCAACATATGAACCTCCGATAATTCCCATGGTTTAGGGTACGTCGGGTCTCGCGGGGTTTTGATTTTCTAGACCCTATAGACAAATACATGGCTCCAATTTCCATTTCATGGTTTCCATGTTCCTTGTCTATTTGTCTCTCCATCATTCTAATCCAGTTGGGCCCCTGCTGCAACCTAAACCCTAAACGACACATTAGTTTTCATGTTTGTTTCCTTTCCCTACGTAGCTACATGCCTACTTAGTCCTAAAGTCTAAACTCCTATTATCCCCCATGGCCCCTATAATACTCCGCTATATAATCCTCTATATAATCCCTTTTAAGGAGTTTAGACTATGGCCTGCATAGTCCTAGACACCCATTAAGGCTCCGAGAAGCCTGAACCCTAACCCTGTCTCATTCCGCAAGGGCAAACCCCCAGCACTAACCCAGACCCATGATTAATAAATCACCCCCCTTAGTAGGGACTATAATAGGAATCCTAATATTCAGGCCCTTCAAAGGAGGGGGTTTATTAATCAGGGGTCTACATGAAGTCCTGAATCCAGAGCACCTACCCTGCTGTTTTCACCTTCATTTTGGGTTTAGCTTAGACTTGGTTCAAAGTTAAATTACTTTCAAACTCCTCAAAATAAGCTCAAAACCCTAGAGCTCAAACCCTAAACCCGAACCCCTAAACCCTCGAACCCAAATAGTAGTTTCCATTTTCTTTTCCATCATCACTATATAACCCCAACATATACCCTATAACCCTTGTTTTACCCACTATCGTAAGGAAACCTCCAAACCCTAGATCCTAACCCCTAAACCCCTAAACCCCTAAACCTTAAACCCCTATATAAACCCTAAACCCCAAACCCCCAAACCCCTAAACCGCTAAACACCTAAAACCCCTAAACCCCAAACCCCAAAACCCCTATATAAACCCTAAACCCCTGAACCCCAGGCCCCTAAACCCCTATAAACCCCTAAACCCCACACCCCTAAACCCTAAACCATAAACCCCCCTAAACCCTAAACCCCCAAACCCTAGACCTAAGCTTTTCTAGCCAAAACGTCTGAGTGCTTTCAGGATGCCTGGAACGAGGCCAGAGCTCGCAGGGCAGAGGCGGAAGAGGCGGGGCCTGCATTCGAGGGATTTAGGGGTTTAGGGGTTCAAGGGTCTAGGGGTTTAAGGGGTTTAGGTGTTTAGGGGTTTAGGGGTTTGAGGGTTTGGTGTTTAGGGGTTATTGGGATAATGGAAAATAAAATGGAAACCCTTGGCCTCTGTAAAGGGATATATAGGGGTATATGTTGGGGTTATATTGGATAATGGAAAACAAAATGGAAGGTACTATAGAGGTTATGGGGTTTAGGGTTTAGGGGTTTAGGGGGTTAGGGGTTTAGGGTTTAGGGGTTTAGGGGTCTAGGATTTATAGGTTTAGGGTTTAGGGGTTGAGGGTTTAGGGGTTTAGGGGGTGGGGGGGTACCATTTTGGGGGTTCCCATAATTAGGAGTATGGTGTATTGGTCTACATTTGGGTGCCCGATTTTGGGAAATTTGCATTTCAGACTGTTGGTGGGCCCCCTTCAAGGAGGCTTTTGGGTTAAGGGTTATGAGGGTCTAGGGTTATGAGGGTTTGGCATTCCCTACCAACCACCAGTAAGCTTTTCAGAAACACGGTTTTGAACTGAAGCTGCAGGGGGTTGGGACCCTGAAGTGTTGTGTGGTTTCTAGGGCTCAGGACCCTGATGTTTTGTGTTGTGTTCATATAGGACTTTTGTCAGCAAGCTGAAGATGTAAGGATTGCGCCCGAACGTATCATAGCGACCTCACCCCAAATGGTTTTCAATGTAGAATATAGTCCCACGATGTCCTTCCTTTAGGCTGTAGGGTTAGGAAGTACCCTACACCCCCAACCCTAAACCTAAACCCTAAAACCCACAAAGCTCTAAAACCCTAAGCCCTAAACCTCTCCTCTCCATCCACTGAAGGAATTTTCACGGCAGGTGTTCCGGCTTTGCTTGAGCTCTCACGAACACCCCCGCCTGCACCTGCAAGCATCTAGAACGACCCAGACAACTAGATCAATGTTAGGGATCATGTATACCTTAGGGCTCTACAGGGTTCTATAGGGTTTTTAGGGTTTAGGGTATCTTTTAAGCAAGGCTCAAATCAGGCTCAAATGAACAAATTTCTCAGCGCTGTCTGGTAGCCTCAACCCCACACTGAGAACTTTGTAGCAGTGATGGGACAGACATAGCGTCCTTCTCCTGAGGACCTCTCAGACAGCCTTCAGTATGTTCAAGCCCCATGTCTTTAAATCCCAAACCCTAAACGCAGCCTGAAAATCCTAAACCCTGAACCCTAGACCCAGCCTCCTAATCCTTAACCCAGACCCCCTGAAGGATGCACCACATGGACCCCCAGGGTTTACGGTCTTAGAGTTTAGGGCCCCAATAATCCATTTAACTCAGTTGTTAGCCCCAAGGTAGTACTGTTTTCATGTTGGGGGGTGAGTTTTTTTGTCATTCCTTATTTGGAGGCTCAGGGTAACTATATAGAGCCCAAGTATAATTCTACTTCCAACCAACTGTAAGCCCCCTTCGTCCCTCTTTTTAAGGCACAAGTGGGCGTCATTCCTAGTCAGTATACCGTTAAAGTTGCCCTGAACTAGAAACCCTATGCCTCGTCATACGTAGGTGGTAATTACTAAACTTGCCGTAGATCATAATCCCAATGCCAAGTTAGAATTAGGTTGTAGCTGTCTTGCCTTGAACCTCCAAGTACGGGGTCTGGCAAGCCCTAAACCCAAAACGCTAAACCCTAAACCCAGAGTGCTAGGAGCTTGCAAAGATCCGGGCTCGCGAAGCAGGGTCTGCGGAGTCCTTGGCGCCAGACAAAAAGGGGATACTAATATGAGCTATAGTCTAACCTCCTTAAAGGGGAATATACAAGGGATTGTATATGGGACTATTACAGGGGTTACTAAGGTGGATACTAGGAGTTTAGATTATGGCTCATATGAGCTATAGTCCAAATTCCGTAAAGGGTGGTGGTTTTTGTAGGAGAGTATATAACTCCCTTATTTAGGGTTTATGGTGTAGGGTTTAATGGTGTAGGGTTAAGGGTTTAGGGGTCTAAACTCCTTCAAGGGGAGCGATATGAGGGATTATATAGCAAGGTTTACCAGGGAGACTAGGAGTTAAGACTTTGGCTCATATTGAGTTCTGGAAGCTTAGGGTGTAGCAGAGTTTAGGTTTTAGGGCGGTTCTCAAAAGCATGGTCCCTTTTGGGGTAGCCTGAATCTTGGAGGCTGTGTCATCTTATTAATGCCTCCAAGGGACCGTATTGTTGGCAACCTACCATGTCACCGCTCCTGCAGACGGAGTACGTTTTTAGGTTTTGGAGGTGTATTTCCTTCCCCTAAACCTTAAGAACCCACCCACCCCCCCCTCATCTTCAATGTTCCCAGTCTTTCATGCATATACCACAATGGGACTTGGTGGGGGTTTAATATTAGTGGAGATACTTTCTACATATCCCCTCTAAGCCTAGTTTCATGCATTTGTTGCACTTCTCTATTTTTAATTGATTCTCGATTACGATACCTCTATGGTCATGGGAGGTTGCACAAGTCGGCTCTTTTGATCGTTCACAACGCATGAAGGACATACTTGAATAATTTTGAGTTTGGGGTTTAAAACTTAGGGTGTCGTCGTCGTTGTTAGTATTGCCAACATTGGGAAGCCTGGTTATCACTACGTTTCGAGTGTGGGGTCCAGAGACATGTCAAGCCTTATCATCTATACGTAGAGCCCGGATGATAAGCCACACTCGCAATAGCCCCGTTGTTAACCTGAATGCTAAGTCCCCCTGACCTTTCGAGGGTCAGTATGACAAATGTCCTACCCTAAACTTTCAACCCTCGGCGATGGGCCGGAAACACTTCGGAGTACTTTGCTGCAAGAGTTGTCCGTGGCCGTACGGGGATGGAGGGCCCGTGCGGCCCTCCGGCGGCGGGCCGAGGCCGTCGCGTGAACTGATATTGGAGCATGAGAGATAGCCCGCTGCCGCGAAGGTCTTTCGCCTGACTGAGCTGGGGGGCGGCCAGGCCGCATCCTGCAGTGCCGGGGCTCTCATGCCGTATCGCCTGTCTGAGCTGGGGGGTGGCCTGGCCACACTCTGCAGTGCCGGGGCAGTTTTACTTGTTAAGCTTCCTCTTGCCTGCACAGCGGGCTCTCGTTTCTTGTATATATTCTTTATCATCTGTGTAGTCTCCTTTCATGTGAAGTTTCCTAAGCCCATCCATATCCATGGCAGCCCGTTTGTTCGCCCGTGCAGCAGCTGACGACGCAGGCCAGGGTGGATCAGCGCATTGCTTGGCTCAACAGCGTGGGCGGGCACGAGGTGGTGTGGCCGCGGCGACAAAAACTGAGAGCAGAGGCGCACATTCATCGTGCCGAGCCACGTGAGCGCTTCAGCCTCGAGGCGCACCTCCATCTCGCAAGGCAGCGGCACACCATGCCGCTCGGAGCCATCTCGGAGGAGTGTCGGCCACCACTTCGCTTGGCCAAAGACGGCCGGCCAAGAAGATGGCGAGGCTGCGACTCGACGGCCGACACTGCAACTCGAGGCTGATGCGGCAGCCAGGCGGCGGTGAGCAGACCTCCAGCCGTGGAACACTCACACCTGCTTCGGCTGAAGGCAGCGAAGAGGAGGCTACATCTGGGAGGCTGGTGAGGCCCGCGGCTTCCAGGCAGGTGGGCTGCTCCGGCAAGACAACGCGACCTCATCCAGCCGGCGGCCATCGCTGGGATGCTGCGCGCTGTGGAGCCAGAGGCACTGGGCAGTGCCAGCGCGGCCTATGGGACAACTGATTCAACCCTAAAGCCTGAATCGAAAACCCTGAATCCTCAACCCTAAACCTAAACCTTAAACACACTAAACCGAGTTTAGACTTAGCGTCAGCAGCCCTGAACCAAGCCCGGGACCCTATATTCCAAACAGCACAAGCCCTACGCCAGGTTTAGGGCTTAGGGTTAGGGCTGGGGCTCAGGGTTTAGGATTTATAGCTAAGGTTAATTAAGGGTTTAGACTCCAAACCCGAGTAAAAAAACACGCCCTCAAACCTAAGCACCCCTCCCCATGACTCAACCCACGCGCTAGCCTTACTGGTGCTGAACAGGGGCCGAAATCATTATCAATATTCTAATGGCTCCAGATCCCCGGTATAAGTGTAGCATAGGTGCCTGAGACAGACCTCAACTTGATATTGGAAATTATCAAGGCCCCTAGCCTAGAATCCTTCTACACCCCTGAAGGGCCCAAGTTTCCATTCCCGCTTCCATGTACTTTTCCATCTCATTCTCCGTTCTTGAGGTCATACCCCTACATGCTAAGCCCTGTATATTGCTTCGATTTCACGTTCCATTACATGCTTCAGTGATTCAGCACTTGAAATTCCTTTAGGCACCAGTAAACGACCCTGAGCCGTACATATCCCCAAATAACCCCTCAATATCCCTTACCCTTTATAGGCCCTATAGTCCTACATCGTCCCTATATCCCTTTCTACACTCTAGACATCTTGGGGGGGTTCCCAAAATGATGGGTATCTTTTTGCAGGGGCCGTATAACAAGGATTATAGTATTTGGGGGGCGTTATATTGGGGTTCCCATATTTTAGGCAACTACCCCTTGCATAACTGGTAGATGTCCACATATCCTTTGTTTGTTTTTTTCGACTTATACAACCCCTATAAGTTATGTGGACCCCCCATCCAGTAATGGTGACTATAAAGGAGAACGGTGATTGTATGAGGGTCCTCATATATTCCTATTATACCACCATTACAGAGTGGGGGGTCCTCCTAACCTATAAGTAGGGATCAGGATCACAGTTTTAGGGCCCTGAACGCTATCCTAAACCCTTAACCTTTAGCCCTTAAACCCTAAACCCTTGCCCCTTAAAACTTACACCCGAAACCCAAAGCCCAAAACCATTAAACCCTAAACCCAAAGCCCAAACCCTGAACCCTAAACCCTTAAACCCTGCACCCTAGACCTTGTGTATAAATCCCCATAGCCAAGGCCCTGAAGCTAACGACAGCGCAGCGGAAGGAGCCGGGACCTGAGCCCGGCAGAGTCGAGCATTCAGAATTTAGGGTTGAGGGTTTAGCGTTTAGGGTGCAGGGTTTAGGGCATAGGGTTCAGAGTTTAGCTTGTTAGGGGTTTAGGGTTTACGGCTTAGGATTTGGGATTTGTGGCTTGGGGTTTAGGGTTTGGGATTTGGGGTTTAAGGCTTAATGGGTTGCAGGGCTCAGGATTTGGGGCTTAGGGTGTAGGATTTAGGGTTTAGGGTGAGGATCTGGGGCGTAGCATTCGGGGCTTAGAGATTAGGAGTTGGAGTTTCGTGATTAGGGTACCAGGAATGATGTTTAGGTTTTGGGCTTGGGGCTCAGGGCGTAGGGTTTTGAGGCGTAGTGTTTATGCAGCTCTTGGCTTAGGAGTTCAGTCCACTGTTTGTATGAGATACAGTCAATGTTTGGCTGGCGAAAAGCATGCCAATGCTTAGCATGGGGCTCCTGAGGCATTCCCTTTTTCTGGAGCTTGAATTCGTGATCGACACTGTCTTTTTTCAACACGGTTATGATGGTAATGTGATTGCACAGAGAGCGCCATGAAAAAAATGGTGCGTGCATGACTGGCGTGTCATTTTGGGAACGATAAGTACAAGTCCTGGTTAACGCGGCGAGTTTCCGATGGTTCGGTGTCTTTTTTTCCGGAGGGGGGGTCCTTGCAAAAGGATTCCCTTTCGCGTGCTTACTTGATGTAATTCTTCATGTATCTGTGTCTTGCATGGCTTTCGATGTGTTAGCAAGTTTACTAATTATCTTCAAGCCTGATCCATTTAGGTTTGAATTCATCCTTTAAGCCCACATATACTTAAACAATGCAGCAAAAACGGGGTGTTCGACCGGTAGCTTGGCGTTCTCCTTCTGGCGCCATGCAGTGCTGCTCGTGCCTCGACATTTCGCTCGTGCGGAACTGGGGCGATACCCCAGCTTGAAGCCAATGTGCGGAGCAGCTTTCTGTTTTGACTGCGCGTTGCAGGCACGGTGCCTCAATTTTTTATCACTTCGCCTGTCCCTCGAAGCTTCTTGCGGCTCAGAAGAGGGTTCCTTGCCAGCGTCTGAGAGTAGTGAGAAGCGCTGTGTCATGAAGAAGGTCATTGACGTCGCCAAAAGCACTGCGCGCGTTAAGTGCATCAACGCCTGACCAGAAATTGTTGTGGCATGTCTTTAATCGCGAACACAAAAATCAATAATCTAGCTCCTCTGAACTTAGCGGTGGGTGCCGTTTCCAAGTTTTAATTCGGCTGGGCGAAGCTATGGAGCCTCTCAGCCTTGACATTTTCAATTTTTCAAGCGCTGAGGGAAGCGAGGTCTAAACCCAAAATTGAGTACCTAAACCTTACACCCTGCTCAAAAGATACTTCCTCCACCCTTGGCTAAAACCTTCTGCCCTCTAAGCAGTCCTGATTAATCGTTGGTTTGTAGGGAATGCAGATATGGATCCCTACGGCAGTCCCTAGATAATCAGATAATCCTTTATTCGAGTCCCAAGAGCTTACGCCTCAGCCATTTTGCCAACTCCACGCACCATCCTTGTATAGAAATTGAAAACGCTAAGCCCCTAACCCTACGCGTTTAACCTTAAACCCTGAATGAACGCTAAACCCTGAACCCTAAACCCTGAACCTTAAGCCCTAAACGCTGAACCCTACACCCTAAACCCCAAACTTTACCTGCAACTTCTGCTCACCCTGACATTCTCCAGATTTAACGCGACCCCCCACATGAGCTATAGTTTAAACTCCCTTTTTTATGTAGAGTTGAGGGTTTGTAAGGGTCTGAACTCCTTAAAGGGTGGTGATACTTGGGGTTATATAGGGGAGTACTATAGGCCTTATTCAAGGGGGATACCGAGTTTGGACCAAAACCCACATAGCCGTGATTGAAAGGACTGTAGTCTTTGCGGGGCACTATCTGGGGGTCCACTTTGCACGTTAGTTAGTCAATTAGGTAAGTTAATAATCCAGGCCCCTACATGACAACCCCCCCACATGTCATAACCCCTATGTAACGGAGTTCCCATTTCATTTTCAATGTTCTTTTCCGTTTGATTCTTCATTGTTGACCCCCAAACACTAAACCCTTAACAAAGGTACGACCAGGCGGTCCTAAAGACTGAGCAGCTGAACCTGAAAGCCCGGGATAAGCTGATGCAGGTGTGGACCGCCCAGGGTTAAGAGTTTCATGGTCTTAGGGTTCAGGGTTGTAGGTGTCGGGTTTGGGGCGTAGGATTCATGATGTGGGGCTTCGAATTTAGGGCTCAGGACGTAGGCTTTGGGTTTCTGGGTGCCGTGTTTAGGATGTAGGGTGTAGGGGTTAGTGACACTTGGAGGTCTATGAATAGTTGGAACCAATTCAAAACAGTTGTCGTAACCTCACCGAGCATATGAGGATTCTAGTTATAAGTAAGGTACAAGGCCCCAAGCAGGCACAGGGTGTAGGAACTTGATAGTTAGGGTTCGGCGTTGCGGATTTAGGATGTAAGCCTTCGGGTGTAGAGTCCTAACTAAAGCCCCCAGCTTTACACCCCAAACTCTGAAACCTGAGATCAGGGATTTGAGTTGGGGTTCAGGGTCTCCCAGGGTGAGTTTAGGGTTTGCCATAATGTTAGACGCACTCCACCCGTTTGTTGGCAACTTCCCGCGTGGGAACCACAAAGAGGTTGTAGGGCACTAATTCGCCATTAATTAGAGGGTGCGGGTAGGGCTCTAGGTAAATTCATCCTTCAGTATATTTTCAAGAGTATTCAAGGAACCTCATGTTGTCGATAACGTAGACCACCTATCAATCAACCGCCTCCGCTTAGTAGGGTTTATAGTAGGGATGCAAATTGAGGCCCTTAGAGGGACAGGCATTTATTAATCATGGGTCTACAATTCTTTTTGTGGTCCGGCTTTGCTGACAACGCAATGGACTGGTCGGCGGGTCTCAGTAGATATGCATCCAAGCACAGGAAGAATTTCAGAGCTGAAGGTTTTGGGCTACTTGAGTTGAATTAGGGCCAGGATATTCCGTCTACTGCACCCTGACCCTTAAACCCTAAACCCTAAACCCTAGGATAGTTTGCAAGCAGACCGATCCTGCTGGCGGGATCCATGGAATCTCCTTGCAGTTCTCATTGCATTTTCTCTATGGTCTGCTGTCTGATACTCCTGTCTACAAACCTGTATGCATGATTGTATAAATCATTCAAACACCAGACAGATTTCGCCATGGATTGCCGCCTTTCATGGCTGCTTTCATGGATTCGCGTCCCTCTTCGAGGATCTTAGGAATGCGGCGCGAGAGGGAATCGCAGACGGAGTGAAGGACCGGCAGAAGATCCATAAGATCGGGAGCGTCAGAGCATCGACCTTGGGCGCGCACCAGCATGACGACGAACGTTACCAGACGGGGCATTTACCAGAGCTGCCAACGAATCCCGAAACCCTTAACCTTTAATGTTCACGGGGGGGCGCTAACTATATAAACAATATACTTACTTGGGCCCTAAACCCTATAAATAGTAGCTACATGGAGCCTGAGGGTCAAGAGGGGTTTAGGGAGTGTCCCATTAGGGTTTAGGCCAGGGCTGGCCATGTCGAAGGCGGAAAAGCCGGATTCCGGCCAGATTGCACATGTCATAATCCCGAAGGTCCATGTGAGCTACGGACTAAATTTAGGTCGGGGGGACCTTTAAGGGACTATGTGTTGGGGGGACTTATTAAGGGATATACTACAAATTCCCCACCCTCGCTGTGGGGTTGTTAGATTTTAAAGTCTATGTTGTCCTCGCCCTCCACCAGGAGCCTGACTGCAGTGCTCAATGGCAACGTATTCCTGCAGTGCCCAACCACCAAGTATCCCTGCAGTGCCCAGCCGCAGAGTATCCCTGCAGTGCCCAACCACCAAGTATCCCTGCAGTGCCCAACTGCAGAGTATCCTCATTGCCCAACCGCAGAGTATCCCTGCAGTGCCCAGCCGCAGAGTATCCTTGCAGTGCCCAACCACCAAGTATCCCTGCAGTGCCCAACCACCAAGTATCCCTGCAATGCCCAACCGCAGAGTATCCTCATCGCCCAACCGCAGAGTATCCCCGCAGTGCCCAGCCGCAGAGTATCCTTGCAGTGCCCAATCACCAAGTATCCCTGCAGTGCCCAACTGCAGAGTATCCCTGCAATGCCCAACCGCAGAGTATCCTCACAGTATCCCTGCAGTGCCCAACCACCAAGTATCCCTGCAGTGCCCAACCGCAGAGTATCCCTGCAGTCCAGGAAACATTACATATCTTGTCCAATAAGAGTCTTAGGGTGGGGATGCTCGAAGTAAATAATTTAGTCCGGGGCTCAGGTAGCTATATGGTAGGGTGTAGGCTTTAGGTTTAGGGTTTAGGGTAGCTATGTGGTGGATACTTGGGCCTTAAAATTGGTACATGGGAACGTCGTTGGACCTTAAGTTCATACCATATACCTACATGGACCCTTTCGGAATTGCGTTACATGTGCCAGTTGTGATTGGGTTATAACAACCCTAAACCCTGCATTGCCCTATGAACTCTGTATAGCCCATACATGACGCCTACATAAACCCTCTGTTATGCCTGATACTTGCGTTATACTTACCCTAAACCCTCTATACCCTTTATAAGCCCTATATAGCCCCTACATAAACCCCATATTAAATCTCCTTCAACCCTCTGTTATCCCTTATCACTCGGGATAGTTATATATCCTGAACGTCCAAGGAAACCCCATACGGTAATCTGCTGAGTCTTCAGGGGTTAAAGCTTGCATGGCCTGCATGGTGTGTCTGCAAATAGAGGGTAGGGGTTAGGGTGTAGGGTTTGGGTTTAGGATTAAGGATTACGGGTTTACGGTTGAGGGTTCAGTGTTTAGGGTTGGGGAATATAGGATTATGGAGGGATAATGGAGGTCTTTATTCCAGGAACTGCTACAGATCATTGCGACAAACTCCCATATTGCTTCTCTCCACCCCCCACAAGATCTTGGGACCAACTCCTATCCCAATGGGTTGAGGGTATAGGGTTTAGGGTATACTGGCAGCGTCCATAGTTAGAGGTCCGCAGCTAATGATTAAACCCTAAACCCTAAGCCCTTAATGTAGAAACCGAAAAGCCCTAAACCCTAAACCCTAAACCAATGTTATGGCCCCGGGTTCCTAGCATAAGGGCTTAGGGTATTGGGTTCAGATTGGTGTTTGGGGTTTAGGGTACAGGGTTTAGGCTATGAGGGTTTAGGGTAATAGAGTACAGGGTTTAGGGTTTAGGGTTTAGGGTATTAGGGTATTGGGGTTTAGGGTTTAGGGTATAGGATACCTCGACTAGACCTCAACAGTGTAGGCCTCCACGATCCTTGTATAGGTATCCTAAGGACTCGTGCCTTGGAAAAAGTCCCTAAACCCTAAACGCTGAATATGATACCTTCATTAAGCCCTATAGCTGCATTTCGTGCCATGCTCAAGGCTGAGGACAAGCTTCAGAGACTTCAGCTGGAGTTGAATGCTACAAAGGAGGACCGCTGGATAGGGTATTTTAGGGTTTGGGGCTTACGGTTTAGGGTTCAGGGCTTATGTCAGGTATTCAGAAACTGGGATAGGGAAAAGTCCAAGTCATAGCAAGAGAATATCGTACGCATCTGACCCAGGAACCACCCATGCAAAACCGACCCCCTCGCTGAGCTCACTACGGCATGTCTAAACATTTTCATTGCAGCGCAAGCTGCGGGACTCAAGCTACAGTATGCTAGATCTCTGTATAAAAAGTCGTGCAGGGTTCTGACCACCAAAAGCATGTTGGAGGAAATCCACGGGAATTAGTTTCATGTTTGCGTCTTCGTTTGAGGGCACTGACTGAACAGTCTGATGCACGTGGAGATCTGGGATTTGGGTTCCATGGGCCTTCATCGCTAAACCTTGAACGTGCCCTTCAATGAGACACATGGGGTTCTACTTCAAGTATTCGAGCAGGCGATGGGAGAACCTGGGTTGCTGTTAAGGAACTTAATTTAAGTTACTATATTGGGGGAACCCTATCATTTACTACATATTCCCATTATGGTAACTTAATTTAAGTTCCTTAACGGCAACTCAGAAAAGCGCAATTGTTTGGTTTCCTTGTCAGTTTTCTGTGCTCTTGCAGGCATGACGTTCTAAGTTATACCTTATAAGTACACTTACCAGGGTCCCCCTGACCCTCCAAGTGCTCCCTTTGTGGTTTACGGCGCGTAGTCGCGGGAGAAACCTACGTTCTGTCGTAAATTGCTGGACTATTTGCTTCCTCCTCATAATAAAAGTCCTTGGGGTCAAGGAGATCCCAGATATATGGGTTTTCTTATATACCAAGTGATGTTCGAAATCGTAGTATCTTTGGAGGATCTATTCCGTTTGTCTGTACGCAAGGGGTATTGGGTTCCCCAGTCCAGACATGGTGTGGTTTGCAGACTCGTGCTTTAGTTCTGAACCTTTGGACCCTTTTCAGTTCCATCCAACTTCGGGTCTAGACTACGAAGACTACGGTGGCTGGGGCCCAGGGTAACGACAGTCGCCAGCGAACCTTGCCTGGCTTGATTGTGTTGAGTTCCTATACAAAGTAGATACTGGAGTATTTGCAGAAGCCCCAACCTGTCCGAGTCTCACGCAACACCTGGACCCCATTTCATATACTAACATTTTCAAAGGGCTCCAACAGCCAACCAAGTGTGAATCCCTTCATCTTCTTGAGGACATGCGGGAACAAGAAGCCAAACACGGCAAACTCAGCTCGAAGATGGAGGCATGCGCGGGGCTCCAGATTCAGTCAAGGATGTTAAAATCGAGGGTGTGAAGGGCTGGAGGAAGTTTGTTTTGTGTAGCTACAACAAGATAAGTATAAGAAAATGTACACGCAATAACAACCCTACTATTATTCTTATTGGACTCCACCTTCAACCGATGTCTCTCCCTAGAACTCCCAAGTACCTGAATGATGGGAGCTGGCTTCTATATACCCTAGGGCTCCAGTTACTTGAGAGCTGAGGCTTCTGGGCTTAGGGTTTAGAGTTTAGGGTTTGGGGTTCTAGGCTTAGGGTTAAGGGTTTGGTATATACATCCTATAGTTTTACATATCCCAGTAACCTACTATTTAGGAAACTGGGAGGTTTAGGGTAAGCTGCTTTCTATTACAGTACAAGGCTTGTCTAAGGATGGGCTCCTGGCTTACCCGACTCCCAGGATTCACGCTCAACCCTAGATCCTATAGTCCCCTTAAGTAGATAGAATATGGCTTTGGGTATATTATAATAAGATCCCCATATACCCCATAGTCTATCTACTTCAGGGGGACAAAAAACCTTTAACTCCCAAGGTAATAGAGAAGCAGTTAAAGCCTTCAAGTTTGCACCCCTTACAGATTGTAAACCCTGGTCCTTGAACCCTAAACCTTGTCTTCTGGGTACCACCCCTAAACCGTGTTGCTGAAAGCCCTGCATCGCAGACGGTACAAACACCGGCTAATGTCGCACCCACTTGAACAGGAGCATCTTGTTCAATGTAAAGTTCTGAGGCCTATTCATGATCCCCAAATGGCTTCAGGATACCTTGTTTAAATAACAGCTGTAAGGGCGAAAAAACTTCATTGTTGGAATTCTGAAGCTTGACAAAATTCGTCCGTTTTAAATTAGAAGATGGCCAGTCTGAGTATTCTCGCTGCTACCAGCCCTTGTAGCTCTTGTACAAGCTCTAGTACTTCTCGGGCCACCAGATTGACTTAGCCCCCCCGAAAAATGTTTATGGGCAATATGCCGGGTGGGGCGGTTACATTAAAGCCGGTCCCACATTATGTAGCTGCCAGACAGCTTTCGTATAGTCCGAGGATGAACCTTAAGTTATAACAAGCTCCGCGAACCTTAGCCGAACTTACCGAGGGAGCATAGTATCCCGTCGTCAAGGAGTGTGCCTGATAACCGTATGAGATATCCTAGCCGGATGTAGAGTAGAGATTATGATTGGGACCCCTTTACAGGCACTTTAATCCCTGCTGCATTCATTTGATTGTATTTTCCATGGGATTTTCCATTACTACCCTCATCTCGAAACGCTTAGTTTTTTGTATCCTAATACATCTCTATGTTCCAGGAACCTCCCAGGTGGGTAGTTATCAAGACGGTCCGTTTAAGGACGCCTGTGTAGACTTGCTACAGCCACATTGCCCTGATATGAGGGCTACATGATTTTTCAACCCTGAACTCTAAACCATATGGGGGCATGCACCTGGTCAATTTCCACCTGGTAAATACCCACCTGGCTATGTCCTAATTCCTATAGGCACTGAACCCATTTATACCGTAAATACTGAAACGAATTCTTCATTCTTGCCTTAAACCCTCAAGCCCAGATAAACTTACCATTACTTTGGGTTCTCCAAGCCCAACATTGCCAAGCTTTAAACCAAACTGACCCCCGCCTCAAACCGGAAGTAACGGTTATGAACCTCGAGCCCCAAACCGCGAACCCTTAGGTCATTGAGTCATTGGGCTCCTTGCGTACCACCCTACACTCCTGAGCCCTAAAACCCTAAACCTAAAACCCTAAACCCCTAAACCCCAAACCCCTAAACGCTAAAACCCTCAACCCTAAAGGACCTCCAGCGCGAGAAGTCAGATCTTGAGCTTGGCTTGGAGACAAGCCGACTGGAAATGGAGGAGACACGAAGGCCGAGTGGTACTGGTTGAAACCTTAGAGGTCTAGGGTTTAGTGTTTTAGGGTAAGGGGTTTAGGGTTTTAGGGTTTAGGCTTTAGGGCTTTCAGGGTTTAGGGTTTTAGTGTATAGGGTTTTAGGTGTTAGGGTTTTAGGGTTTTAGGGTTTAGGGTTTTAGGTTAATTTAACCTTTAAGAAAGGGTGTTTAGGGTAAAAAGGTTTAGGGTTAAAGAGTTCAGGGTTTAGGGGGTGGGGCTTAGGGTTCAGGGTTTGGGATCCTATTCTACACCCCACCTCGTTCCTCTTCCCCTTTAATCTGCCCTAAGCAAGCTTTTCTTGGGCCTTCTTTGGTGTCTATTTTGGGGAGGGGAGTTCTGGGGCGTAGCAGAGTAAGCTCATGCAACTCCTTTAATATCAAGTAGGAGGACCCCCCCACCCTGTGATAGTGACTAAGTGGGATAGGAAGGATTGTAATTGGTTCCTATCAGGTTCCTACTCTACCACTGTTACAGGGTAGGGGGTTCTCCTTCAATATAAACTGTATCAGGGCCAACGGGCGTTCGAAGTCCTTTCTTGTCATACGCTACCACGGGTTCTTCGGCTTACTCCAGGTCGGTCCCGTGCATGCAGCCGCCCAACTACGCATTTCTAAGTGCGCTGGCTTCAGGTCGCAGGTGAGTTTTCAAACTCCATCTTAGAACTTTGTTTCGCAGGCCTCTTGAAGTATGTCAAAAATGGACACCTCTAATTCTCGCTAATGTTCTCCCTTTTTTTGGATCGTTTAGGCGTCTGGGTGCTGTTTCACTTGCGCAGCATGCTAGAATCAGCCAAGCCCTCTTCTCTCTGCCGCCACAGACTAGTGGACCTTGGGTCCTTAAACTCTAAACGTATATATTCCTTGTACAAACCTTTATGGAAATCCCATAAGCCCTCAACCCTACGTACTCCGTAAACCCTGAGCCTTTTGGAATCCCTATATAACCCCATATAATCCCTGTAACCCCATACTATCCATGCAGCCTTTAAACTGGGACGAAATTTCCAATTTCTCTAAGGATGCACTCCAGTTACGAACCTTGGGATGCCGATGTAGGGTTTAGGGTTCAGGGTTTGGGGTTTAGGGTTTGAGTTTAGGTTTAGGGTTTGGGGTTTATAGGGCGTTTGCTTTTGAATGCTAACCCTTAACAACCAGCTCAACATTTTTGATAGGGTGAAGACCTTTGCACATTAATTCTATCAGTCTTCTTGCCCCCCTCTTCCACTACCAGAAAAAACACGGCCCGTATTCAGAACCAAGAAGATAGAAGTCACATTCCACGCTTCAAGCCCAGTGCTGAATAAGGATGTTTTGGGCAAAGAGGGCCCCGTGTCCATTCCTGTAATGTGATGGCAAGAAGGCAGGCGAACAAAGCATGTTCTATGAAGCGTACTGCCAGAGTCTGAGACCACGTTTCGAACCATGAAAACATTGTTCAGTGTCTTTTTCCAAGGCCTTCCTGCCTCCACATAATCCCTGAGATTTGTGACAGGCAGAGGACAAAGCTCGAGCAGGATGTGACCACCTATGAGACCTTCCGGTCATCACTCATAGAGGACATCAGCATCCTGTGATGTAGGGGGGGGGGGGTAATTACTCAAAAGCCTGCATGTACCTAAGTACTTATACCTCGAATTATGATCATATTGTATATTATAAACCTAAACCCTAAAAAATAGTTTCCATTCTATTTTCCATTATCGCAACATAACCCCAATATTCTATCTACTTAAGGGGGACTATACATTAAGGTCATTCAGGTTTTGCTCTAAACCCTAAGCCGTAGGAGTACCGACTCTGGCTTCAACGGCCCCTTTGTCTGGGGGCATCCTCACTCCGAAGCCCCTGTGCCCCCACAGGGGGTTCAAGGGTATATAGGAGTTTCCCGAAATTATGGGTACCTTTTTGGGGCTCACCATTATAAGGATCATAGTATATTTGGGTCTATATTGGGGTCCCCTTATTTTGGGAAACTACCATATAGGGTTGATTTAGGGTTTAGTGTTTCAGGGTTTATAGGGGTATGAGGCGTTTATTTAGTGTTTAAGGTTTAGGGGTATCATGGGTTTCATTTTAGGATTTAGGCTTTAAGGCCCACCCCTCCTAACCCTAAACCCTAAACCCTAAACCCTCAACCCTAAACCCTAAACCCTAACCCTGAGACCATGGTTGGAGGCTCCTGAGCTCCTGAGCATCACTAGGGTTTAGGGTTTAGGGGTTTAGGGGCTTAGGGTTTAGGGTTTAGGGGTTTAGGGCTTAGGGTTTAGGGTTTAGGGTTTCTCAACATTGGGTGCTCCGGATGCTAGGGGCTTCTGAGGGTTGAAGCGGGAGTATGGGTGTAGGGTTTGGGATATAAACCCTAAACCCCAAACAACCCTAGGGTTAAGGGTGGTCTTACTGAGGACTATGTTGGGTGGGGGAGGGATGTTTCAGCTTGGTGGTGTAGGGACAACTTAAGAATTGGCCTGGAGCTCTTGGGATAAGCGCTCACGAAGGCCTTGGTGCAAAAGTTCCTTCTCAGAGGCCTGCTCTCACTTGATGACTGTTGATCGATATTCTTCTTCCTTCTCCGAATGCTGTCTGTAGCATAATATGTTCTCAACGTATAACCCTTCAATAACATCCTGACACATACTGCTCGTGTAGTTGCCTTATAAATTATCCTGAACCCCGATTCTCAGCCTTCTTCACAGGGTAGATTCCTAAGTGCGCCAAAATAGGATAGACCCACAAAGAAGGAGGCTGGAACCGAACCCATAGGGATCTTAGGTGGTAAATCTTGCGGATTTACCTCAGCGAACTGGGTTCAAGGAACTCAAACTAGTTACCAAACAAGCTCATGCAAGGAAACGCTGTCATCTAGACGTAATGCGAACTTAGTTTTACTTCATTTCCTTAACATCCTAAACCATCCATATACTGCCGGCTATATGTCATTGTCCATGTTCTTTTCCACTCCGCTTGACTATAACTTTATGTAACCCCTACATATATATATATATGTATATATGTTTATGTATACATATGTAAATACGTGTAAACCCTATATTTTGTTAACTAACAGCAACCCAGTCTACCTCGCCCTAAACCTGAACCCTCAACCCCGCATGAAGTTACCATTGCTTTGGGTTTCCAAATTTCCTTCGTCTCAAAATTTCAAGCTCAAAATTACACCCTCCAACCCCTAAGTAATGGCAATAAACTCTGAAGGAACGGCAGTCGCTGCAATTCGAGGTCGACTCAGTCAAGGCAGGAGCAGATGGTTTCGATCCACGGGGTTTAGGGTAGGGGAGCACTAGGTATACAGGGATTTGCGGACATTAGGGGGTTACTTTTTATGGGGGGGGGTTCGCGTAAGAGTAGGGATTATGATGTATTAGGGTCTATATTTGGGTTAACCCCCCCCCCCCCCAACTTCTCCTAATAATAGATATTACCCTTAGGATATCTGATGGAGGGGGTTATTGTTGTAATGATCAGGAGGAATATGTATTCAGGCCTCCACATCACAGTGCCAACTGTGCTTAGACCGCACGCAGTCTCAATCTGGACCATGCTAGTACTTCTTGCGCAAGATAATCCCCCTCCCCCCAATATCAAAACCCTAACCGCCTAATTAACCATTGCCGAGATATCATGATGTGCCACAATGCGATTGTTTGATATTAGGGTTGTCTTTTGTTGAATTTGCGGGATGGCATCACGGGATCATTCTGAAGTTGCAGAATGCGTGGCTGCCATGCACGCCGTACCAATGCATGTCGTCACTTTAGCAAGACACTTACGAGCACCTTCCACAGAACAAGTGCTAGGCTGTGGTGCCCGCGCGCAGTGTGCCATGTCTTTCGCAGCCTCTTGTCCACTTGCCCTGAAACCCTACACCCCAAACCATGAACAATGCAGACCAGAACATAGACAACCGCAACCCGACCCCACACTCATGGAGCGTCTATTGCCCCCCCCAAGGTGTATGGGCCCCCAAATTGAGGGTACTATCAGGGATTATATTGGGCACTATTTGGCCCGACGAAGGCTTCTTGCCCTATTAGTGTGGGGGGTGCATATTTGGGACGCTAAGTCCTAACTCTATGGTGGTCCTATGATACACCCGGAATAGCGCCTGCACGCTCCAAACTCCCCTGCTTCTTAGGTTTAGGGTCTAGGGTTTGGGGTTTAGGGTTTAGGGTTAAGGTTTAAGATTTAATCGTGTACTCAGATGCCAAACCCGGCGACGCTGATCCACAGACACACTCACTTGGGGGGTCAGGGGGACTTAGCTTTAAATCTATCCGGGGTGTAGGGTTTAGGGTCAGTGGTACTTAGTAAGTTTTAACCGCTACAAGCCATGTACTCGCATAATTGACCTGCTTACGAGGTCCCGCTGACCCTCCAAGCAATCCTGATCCCGGACTGGAGCTCTACAAGTATTAGATGACCGCCATCCAGTTGACTGTTGAGGGTCTAGGTGTCCATTCAAAAACGGGCTGAACCTTGGCAAAGCTCTCGCAACTCGGGGAAAAAGGAGTCCCCCAAGCATGCCCTAAACGAGCTATAGTCTAAACTCCTTAAAGGGGCTTATACAGCCGCTTTAAACAGACCCCTGCTTGTTCTAAACCCCCACATGTCCGCCTTAAGCCCTAAACTGCCGGAGGCACGCCGCGACCAGCTGGAGCTTCTGGACGGGAAGCAGCGTGTCCCGCGCTCATAAATTTAGAGTTTAGGGTTTAGGGTTTAGGGGTTTAGGGGTTAGGGGTTCAGGGCTTGAAAACCTACTGGGGGCCTCATAGGTTTGTATGATTATGGGGTGTATGTAGCACGTGGTATTTGGATGCGAATGGCTGTGGCTTGAAGGTTTTCCCTGCCCGTAACCAACATGGAACTCCAGGCAGAAAGAAAGACTACTGTCCCGTAAAACTGGCTATCTAAATGTGCGTTTCCAACCTATAGTCCCCCTCAAGTAGATAGACCATGGCTTCTGGTACACTATGTTATCATCCCACCATATCCTATCTGAGAGGGGGACTATATATTAATATGCGGTTCCAACCTAGTTTGTAGGAGTGCAGGGCACAGGGCATGTTCCGCACTATGGGGTTTGGGCTTGATGTGGGTTCCTCAAACTTCTGGCTCTCAGTTGGGCTGCCTTGGGTGGTTTTATCTGGTTTGTGTGAGTTTGTGGTTCCCGGGAGTGCTGTTGGGACTGTCAGGGAACCTGAACCCTAAACCCTAAACCCTAAACCCAAAATCCTGCCTTTTTTTAAGCAGAGGGAGCCTCCAGGAGCATCGCCTTCACGCAAGCCTCGAACTTCAAAATCCTGGGCTACATTCTATTCCTAGTGCTAGCCTTCTTTGTTGCTACATTCTGCTCCAGCTCTTACGGTTGCTATGACTAGCTATGACTATTGCTACTGATTATGATGATTCTTATTAAGTTTACTCTTTCGGCAAAGTTGGTTGGCGTTGCTGGTTTCTACTATCAAGGATGATCAGTGATGCAGCAACAAAATGCCAGGGAGATTCTTAATCGCCCTGTCTGTGTGCCTGCCACCAGAAAGCATCATCCCAAATAGAATGTGCAGAGATTGTAGATCAGATGGTTGACCCTAAGTCCTAAACCTTGCACCCCTAATTCTAAACCCTATACCCCATATCCTCAACCCTAGACCCTAAACTGTAAACTCTAAATCCTAGATCCTAAGCCCTAGAGCCTAAACCCTAAACCCTGCACTATGAAAAATTGACCCGCTCCAGAGCTTCCAACTGAACGACTGGGGCAGAGATCGGTGTAGGGCTGGGGGTTTTGGGCTGATTTGGATTTAGGGTGTAGGATTTAGGGTTTAGGATTTTGTGGTGTTTATTCAGGTTAAATTGGGGCGTATTCGGGTCTCTTTGGGGTTCATTGAGGTCTATTGGGATTAAGAATTATTGGGGCTTGTTGCGGTTTACGTGGGTTTGTTGTGTTTTATAAGGGTTTGTGGGGTTGTACTGTATGGAGGTTTGTTAGGGCTTGTTAGGGCTTATGTGGGTTTTTTAGGTTCAGGGCTGAGGGTTTATGAGGGTCCCTGAAGATGTAAAACAAGACGTGCTTGTCAATCAGCCGGACCCTCGAGGTAGTCAATCCTCCTCCACCCCAACAACGCATCAGAGAGCTATAAACCTGGGTTTAGAGTTTAGGGTTTGGGGTGCATAACGGGGTTAATGATAGCGGAACAGGGACGGGAATAGTGATGGGGATCCACACCGCCTCACTCTCCCTCAAGCATTTGTTCAGCCGTTGCAGCAACCATGACCTGTTGGACAGCACTGTAGGAAGGGGTCGGACCCGCGGCTCCGGCTCAGCCTCAGCCAAGAAGAGGAGCAACAGGGGCGGCTCATTTTGGGCTAGGGAATGGCAGGAGATGAAGAAGAATAAAGCCAAAGCCAAACAGTTCGAGCCGGCCTTTAACGAGGAGAAACAAAAAAACACTTCCTTGGAGTCTTTGCTTGCGGAGGAAAAACAACGAACCAGCTCTCTGGAAGCTTCACTGGCCGATGACCACTATGGGCTATTAGAC
>CAJNIZ010046293.1:136468-150236 GCA_905231905.1 Symbiodinium pilosum | reverse complement strand
TAGGGTTTAGGGTTTAGGTGGGATATCCATGTTCGAGGTGTTCCCCTGTGACCCCTGAATCTGAAACACTGCATAGTGCCCGGAGCCTTTGGCAAAACATCCCCAGGCAATGCATTCCTGGAGATGTTGCGGCAGTCTCTGGGAATTAACTTCAAATAGACTGCCGCCCTCTGGCAGTGTTAGACACATAGCCTTACTGCTGTATTTACAGCTATGAATATATGCATAAAAAAGCATGTCTGTAAGAATGGATTTTAACTTCACATGGGTTTGTCTAGTCTTCTCAGCCGGAAAGCCCTCCCTCTTCCACTGCATCTCATGTGATCTATAGTCCAAAATCCTTAAAGGGGNNTATAGGGGATTATTTAGGGGAGTACTATAGGGGGTATTAAGGGGGATACTAGGAGTTTAGACTATGGCTCATGTGGGTTCTGCATGCCTGACATCTTCATGCATGCCGCAACTTTTCTTACATCCAGAACCTCGTTTGACCTTGGTCCCGTCATTCTCAGATCAGACAGCAAAGCCTATGCCCCATACAGAACCTTCATACCTCCATGACGGGGTGTTTTTCTTTTGAAGAGAAGCTTTTTTTGATGCCGATGCCTTCCTGCACGCACTTGAAGGCCGATCCAAGTTTTCATGCACCTCAAGTCTTCAGGTGTTTTAAGGCCTAGAGTCCCAACCCTACATCCTAAGCCCCGAACCCTGCAGCATGATTCAGATCTAGAAGCTTTAGAAGCTTTCCTGGACCTGCACCCTACAGAGTAAGTCCTTTTAAAGTTTGCCACAGCCTCTTGGGATAAGGAGGAATATTCAAATTCAGTAAGGCCTAACCTCCCACCCCCCCTAGTGAGGTAGTTCCCCAACCCTGAACACCCAAGTTTGAGGTTGAGGCTGCCCAACTACAATGGCGGGGGTTTAGTCGTATGCGCCGTCAGCGCAGGCTCGCGGCCGTGCAGTGGCTGATCGACCACGAGGCACGTGTCTTGCAAGTGAACGCTGGAGAGGCATCTACCGGTTTGTGCTATTGAGTGTTTCCCGCAATTTGCGTTGTGGGAGCGGGGGCGGATAAACGGCATTATTTGAAAATGTAGCCATGCTCGCAGATCCTTCCCTTCGACGAGCTAACGCAAGAAGACCACTTTGCTTACATGCGTGGCGAATTTGGGGAGTTGTACTCATGCGCGCTGGGGCAGTGTGGTCGCAAACGGGGAGGGCCATGAAGTGGTTGGTCTCACTAAACTGGTCTGGATTTTGCACGCACGAGATTGCATGAAACAGAACGAGATTGCACGCAAGAGGTATGTAGCACGAGAACGCACGAGATCGCACGGTGCAGACCAGACTAGTCCAGACCACATTCAACGATTTCCGATGATGTGGTTACGCCATAGTATTAGAAATGGTAATAACAATAGCAATAGTAAGTTCAGGTTCCGTTCACTTGGTAAGGTAAACACGACTTAGTTGTTTGGTCATGTCATCAAAGGTTCAAGTCTTGCATCGCACGCAGTCGGGGCTGTGTGGGGCTACTCCAGCGGCCATCAAAATATCAGAGACCTGGAGGCGGACTGCATGCAGCTGGATGCCAGTGGCTCGAAACATGGACTGCAGCTTTCAGAGGGCAAATTAAACTTGAGCCTGGATGCTTTAAGGAATTTTGGCATCCAGAGCTCCAATATAAGCCCGTGGAATTCTAAGCCTGGAAGCTCTTAAGCAGGAGCTGCCTATGCCCTACCGAATTGCTCCTATGCAGTTGTTTAGGTGTTTGCTACTTTTTTGGGACGTGATCACATATAATGTACTGCCCCAAAAGGAACTACAGGGGGGTTCTGAGAAAACCCTGAACTCCAAGCCCTGGACAAATCGAGTTACCATGTCATTTTCCATTGTCTTCCCCACTTCATTCTTGACTCTTGGGCCAGTATCTCTGAACCCTGAACCCCAAACCAAAAACTTTGAACACATTGCTGGATGCGTTTTCCCCAGTCTCTGCAGGGTCTGCATAGGACTTGAAAAGAGGCCAAGCTTAACTAGACGGGCCTGACAAGGGCTACTCCCCGCATTTTAGGGTTTAGGATTTAGGGTGTAGGATTCAGGTGCAGGGTTGAAGGATTTAGGGTTTATGACGTTTGCAGGCACAGCGCTGAATATCCATGTGCCGATGGCGCCACCCCACTCCCACGGTGTCTCTACGACCCCTACTGCTTCTTGAACAACACGTGAAAACTTAATCTCTTTCGTACGCCCCCAAATCCCAAGCCTGAGCCATTGAAACCTATATCCCCACACCCTGAATCCTATATCCTTGTACCCTCAACCCCTAAATCCTTAAAATTCAAACGAGCCCTAAAACCCTCAGCCCAGGAGTTCGTTGCACGTGGCAGCTGCGTTTGGGCAGACGCTCGTAGCTGAAGCCCTCCTTGGAGCTGCTCCAGGGCTGAAAATGGTAGTTTCCCAAAATCAGGGGACCCCAATATAGACCCCAAAATTACCAAAATAAGGGTTTAGGGTTTAGGGCCCCACCAGGTTTAGGGTTTGGGGTTCAGGATTTAGGATTTAGGGTTTAGGGCTTAGGGTTTAGGGTTTAGGTCCATGGTAGTTTCCCAAAAGAAGGGGACCCCAATATAGACCCCAAAATACTAGGGTCCTTATTATTGGGACCCCAAAATGGTACCCTTAATTTTGGGAAACCACCAAATCTCAGTTCCTCTAGAGGGGTAGATACGACGGGTCTTAATCGTTTAGACTGGCACTTTGAGCTTTGGGTTTAAGGATCAACTATGATGAACTTCAAGGCCCGTGACAAGTCTTTGCCTATTTCTAGTTGTATTTATGACCTTTATATGCCCCCTCAGGTTTGAGGCTTAGGCTTTGGAGTTTACACTTTAACTAGCGGTTGAAAAAGCATTCCTGTGGCTCCAGTTATCTCTAGCTCAGGTGTTTTCACCCAATCATGGCCTTAACATGTGCTCAAGCGCACCTTGCCTCCAGGTAGCCCCCATACGACCAACAGCATGCCGCCCGAAGCCCGACTCAGAGGGTCAGAGTAACTTAGTGAATAAGTCAGGTAAACCGGGGTATACTGGGGTATAAGATTGCTCATGAGGATTATAGGTGTACTCGCTAAGTCCCCCTACCTTCCCTCTAAGTACACACACCCAGGAGTCGGACGTGGAGCTCAAGGATGCGAAAGGCCAGCAAGTCTCCCACACGCATGGATCAGCCAAAAAACTTCCCCAATCTTGCTCCATGGTTCTGCAAAGTTGTAAGCCTGTTCAGGGGACATTTGGGTCACGTGCTCAGAAGGAGAAGGGAGCCTGATGTTGGCAATGTCCGCACAATTACGAGCTTGTGCGGGTGAGTTTGAATGGAGTTGAGGGTCAATGGCGTAAGGACTATACCATGAACAAGGTACCCGGAGGCCCATGGATACTTGAAACCTTATCCCAGCAGGCTTTAAAAACCGAAGGACTACAGTATAGGTACAAAGCATTGTAGAAGTTTTAGATGTAGGTAGAGGACTGTACAAACCCATAAGAAAAACATACCAAGTCAGAACAGGCATAGCTTAGGAGATTCTGAGTAAGCAACTACAGACTAGGGCCTTTCATGACTCTTACGGGTCCTATTGGCATCATTACTCGTAACAGTAGCATTCTTACTGCGAATACTGTTGTTTTAACTACAATTGCTCTTACTTCACTTTTGCCTTTTGCTGTTTGCAGGTTTTGGTTTAGGGTGGGCTTTCAAAGGTGCATGTATGGGGGCTCCTTGTTTGGGCAATACCTAAACCCCAAAAAGTATGTAGAATAATCGCCCTAAACCCCCAATAATAGCCATATAGGCCATTATTTTACATACTTTTGGGGTCCAGGTATTCCCCAAATCTGGTGGCAGGTCTTACAGCCTTGTCATGGTCCGCGCTGCATGGCCATGATGAAACTGCAGGCGCACTGCTTCAGGCGGTGGGAGGGTTTAGGGTTTAGGGTTTATAGGGTTTAGGGTTTAGGGTTTATAGGGTTTAGGGTTTAGGGTGGGCGAAATTTGGGGATTTGTTGAGGCACATGTACTGCAGGCCTTGCATGGCTCAAACCCCAACATTATCCAGTTCGTATATGGTTGTTGGCAGGGAAATGAGGAGTAGATCCCTTTTGTACATTTTTGTACCCCCCATACAATGCCTAGTTTGCATCTTCTTTGGCATTCATATGGATTTTACAGAGAGCAGAGGTCGCTCCTTTTTGACGGGTTTCTTTAGACAACCTCTCTGACTGTTTAAACAGGCCGCCAGCTTCATTTCTTTGACTCCATGACTGCCTAAACGAGTTCTCATCTGGCCGAAGTACACACTTCTGTAGATGTAAGAAGTCTTGCACCACTTAAGATACCCAAATGATAATTACTCCCATTATTGGGGTTATATAGGGTTGTACCCGGAATTTCTGGCTGATTCCCAGTATTGGGGATGTTATCAGGATTTTTTGGCGCATCTTCAGCAAGTCCCTAACTCCCACAAGCGCAGGCAAGGGCGGACGTCACCGCCAGCGACAAGAAGCTCGGCGAGCTTCCATGTGCTCCCTGAGCCCCCCATTCCTAGGCTCTGAGCCCTAAGCCCTAAACTCTAAGGGTCCAAGTACCCAAATACAAGGGCCTTCTGTGGTAAACAACATTCAGATAATGGAGTTTGGGGCCTGCATATCCATTAATTATTGTGGGTGCTTGAGCCCTTAGGTGTTGGTGTGTAAGACAGCTACGATTTAATGAGAGAAATCTGTAGCAGAACCAGGAAATACATAGGGGCTTGTGGGGTGTAGGGTGGGTGCGGGGCGCAGGTAGAAGTGGCGCAAGACTTGCATGTCACCGCAGCTTTGTTGCTTGCTGTTCAGGGAGTAGACGGGCTGCTTCACGCATTAGACATCTGCAGGCCTATGGCTACATTCCATGTTTCAGAACGCTGGGCTTATTGATTCTCTCGGTGATTGTATATCATGGATCCCAGTATGGTGATATCGGGGCCATAGCCGCTGCTTTCTCACAAACCAAACAGTTTTTGTTTCTTCAGAGTCCTGACAATCCCTTGAGAAGACAAGCATAGTACAAGTTGCATTTTCATTTCAGGCTCTGCATGACGTTGTGAGGCAGCCTCATTGTAATCCCACAGGTCCTTGTTCATAGAACTCTCTGTTCACATATATATATATATATACATACACAGACACACACACACACATATATATATATATATACATACATATATACATGTTGGTCTACTTTTCCCTAAAACCTGTTGAGGCCAGACTCAGACAAGCCGAAAGAATCCTAGTGAAACAACGTCGCTCAGAAACAAACCCTTAGCGGAGGCCGCTCTCAAGGAAAGGAATCCGCAAATTGCTCAAAGGGTTGCCTGCTTGGCGCCCTCAGGTCAGCGACCCTGGGAAACGTTGAATCGTACGTTTTCTTGCCCAAGAACATAGAGCTGTACACCCCCAGGCCCCAACTCCTGGACCTTAGAACCCTAAACTCACCAAGCCTTGCACTTCACCTTACCTAAGCCCGGCATTCTCTGAGCACCCCGGGCCATACAACCCTAAACCCCCCCGAAACGTCAAAATCCTAAATCCGCAATCCCTCTACAACCCACCCTAGGGATCCAAATAGCCCAATGTTGGTAATATTTACAGACTTTGGGGCCCAATTATTATTTGTATACTTGAATCCCTGGGGCCACACTTGCAATCATGGAGGAAGGGTCGTTCACCGCTGCACTCGGCGGCCCTCCGCGGCAACAGGGCCGTGGCCGCAACGCTGCTTGCAGCAAGGGCGGAGCCTAACTGCGAGGCCTGCGGAGACTTTACATTGTTTTCAGCTTACGGGTTGGGATCCGGGGTTCAGGGTTTAGTTCAGACATAACTGTGGGAATACCCAACTAGTAGACTGAATAGATAATTCGTTCTTTTCAGAGAAGTAGAGATGGAGCTGATAGACAACATAGCTGCGGTGATAGGAAACCATATCATTGTTATTCAGGCTGTGGCGTCTTCTACTGCCCCCGCCCCTGCTCCTGCTCCTCCTCCTTCTGCCGCTGCTCCTGTTGCTGTAGTTGGCGAGAAACACCGCACCCCACTCCCAAAGTCCCAGGCCCTGACTGGAAAAAAACAATTCAACCTTGTCATAGAAATCTCTTAAGTTTCAAAGTAAGACTGCTACACATTCATGACGATGAGTGATACTGCAGCGACCTAAACAACTTCCAATGTCGAGGTGCAAGATTCCTTGTCTAAGTCTAGGTATAGGGTGCCTCAAATAGATCTCAAAATGTTATTGTTATAGTTATTGAAGCCTTTACAGTACACGCTGAACCCTAAACCCCATTCCCTAAACCCTAAACCCGGATCCCGAAACCCTGAAACCCAGTCAGGCTTCTACATTACACTTCTGAACTCCCTGTGAAGGACTCCCTGGGGCGGACCCCACTGCATCTAGCCTGCTTGGGGAAAGAGGAGCTGGTTTTTCGCTTACCCGAAGGCTCCATGTTGGTATATAGTTTATACTTAGGACCGAACCGGGTTCCGATACGCTTACTTTGGGGCCCATGTATATACCACACAGCTACATGGAGCCTTTGGGTTAGAGATTCGGGCTTCGCATCCAGGATTTGGGGGTTAGGGCCTGGAATACTGGATATAGGCGGGCTAAGGATGGTGCTTGGATGGTAGTTTCTACTTAGTGCTTTGAGGCGCAAGGACTCGATATAGTCACTTTGAGCTATGAGGCATGCTAATCGGCGGGGCTCGGGGAAAACAAGGCTTGCCGGTTACCTCTTGACCAACGGGTCGGCGTAGAGGCATCCGAAGCAGACGGCATGCGCACCATACTTTCCACCACGTGCCGTAACAACCCAAAAGCCTTGCATCATACGACCCTCCTGTTGACTTGACGCCTAGCAGGTCTACACTAACCAAGCCCACTAGACCCTGATCCTCATGCACTCAAAATGCCCGGCTCTCAACAAAGGTTGGAGGTATGCGTCTATAGAGATCTGTGGCTCTTTACCTCTTTAGAAACAAAAGCAAATGCATGTATGCATGTAGATAGAGAGGGCAACATACTAGGTATGAGACCACAGCATTAAGGGCTTGTGCTGGCCCAGACCCCCCAAGTACCCTCTATAGACCCTAGGTATCCCCAAATAGAAGTTACATAGACCTATTTTAGGGTACTAGGGGGGTCTAGGAGGGGCCTACGGTTTTAGCCAAAGATTTCGGATTTTCGGCCTGAAGCCCTTTTGTAGGAGCGAGATGCCACTTTCGAAAGGCAGGGGCGGCTGCCGGGTGGATGTGGTCCATTGTCTAAACTCCTAGTATCCCCTTTAACAACCCCCATAGTATTACCCTATATAGTTCCCTATATAACCCCCTCTAAGGAGTTTAGACTATAGCTCATGTGGTCTTGGGTTTAGAGTTGAGGAGGCTTTTGGTTTGTTTATGTTTGGTTTGCATTCAAGGTTCAGGGTCTTTGGAGTTCACATTGGGGTTTATGACAGGTTACGGTCTGGGGCGCCTACCTGCATCCCCTGACGCGATGCAAACGCTCCGTCAGCAGGGTCGTTCAGCCTACATCTGGTAGCATGTCCCCTTGATTAAATTAAGGTACATCTACGAATACCGTTTTCAAATAGTTCAGGCCTTTCTAGTACGTAACCCCATGACGTAGGGCCGTGGTGGGTTTGTCCAAAGGGCTAGGGTAGAGATCGTGTGCAGGGGCTCAAAGGCCGCTTCTTTCAGTTATGGGTTTAGGGTTTAGGGCACAGTGAGGGTCCAAGTACCTAAACATTGGGTACTGCCCCCACTCAGTAACAGTTGGATAATATTTCTAATATGGTTATATATAGCCCTTAATAGGACCCCTAATATGGACTGTTAGTGGGTGGGGGCAGTACCCAACCTAAACAGTAGGTAGTCTGGTTCCTCCATATTTGCTTTGACCTCTTCTGCAACCGAAGACCTGGCCATTAAACTCATAATGACCATTCGCGCCCCATCCTATGTCCGAGAATCCGGCCACCTCTATTTTAGTGTGTTCAAAATCCCTTCCCATCAGCCAGAAACGCGGGAGTCTCCGATGCAACTCGTGGGTTGAAGCCGAACATCCATGGTGCTTCAGGGTAGGCTCCCCAAAATGCCTTTCAATCAAGAACCCTATCCCAGGCCGTCCCCCCCTAAAGCTCTAAAGTAGGACCAAGAAACCATTGAACCTTTTGAGAACAACACCTGATCCTGCTTAGGAAGGAAGAGTCCAGTAGTATCCGGTAAACTCTTGTAAGTTCCATTGTACATGACAGTCGTATCTCTAATCGATTTACCTAGACTATGTATACAAACCCTAAACCTTAAGCCCTAAACCCGATTTACCTAGACTATGTAAACAAGCCCCGCTGCTTCAGATTGCGCCTTGCGCCAGATGCACACCAATCGGTCATCCAGGTTGTTGCCCCAGACTTCATGATCTGAAGAGTATGCAGGAATATAAGCTATAGTCTAAAAACCTTAAATTGGATTTTATAGGGGATTATATAGGGAAGTATTCTAGGGATTATTACGGGGGATACTAGGAGTTTAGATTATAGCTCATTTGCCATGGTAGCATCTTTTCTATACAGCATGATGATGTGGTGAAACCTACAGCTGGGTCATTGCAGAACATTTTTCTTGAATCAGCTTAATCCTAGTAAGGAGTATAGGTTCTTGTACACAGCAATCCCAATCAGGAGCCAGCAGCTTTCAGACACTAAACCCCATCGGCGCTAGCGCTTCTAGCTGGGTTGCCGTTAATGAACTCAAATCAAGTTACTATAATTAGGAAATCCTATTATTTGCTATATACCCAGATTGTGGCAACTCAAACCCCTAAATCCTACAGCTTAATCCCAAAATATTCATATTCATGGTACTTTAAACCCCTAAACCCTAGACCCTAAACCCTAAACCATATATACTATGTACTCACAGTGTTCCTAAACAGGAACCCAGCTAAGGTGCTCCTGGCCTCCAGAGCAGATGCCGGTGTACCAGATCGCCTGGGTCAAACTCCCTTGGGCCTCCTGGCTGCAGTTTAAAGGCTTTAGGGTTTAGGTTTCAGGGTTTAGTGTTTAGGGTCTGGAGTTTAGGGGTTAGATTTCAGGGTTTTGATTTCAGGGTTTGGGGTTGGAGGTGCTTCTGACTTCAGGTTGAGGTATCAGGGTTTGGAGATTCGGTTTTGGGGCTTGGGGTATGGCATTATGGTCCTGGGTTTGGCGGTTATGGCTTAAGAGGGCAGGGCATGCACCCTAAGTAACATTAGGAAGCATAATCTCCAAGACCCTCCTAGAACCCTTACTTGGGGATAAAGGCCTCTACTAGTGGGTACCTGGGCCCTAAAAGAGGATGGGCGGAGGGTCTAGGCTCTCTTTTAGAAGTGATATGACATAGGAGACCCCCCGTATTCCCTAGAACCTCCATGCATCACACGCAAGCCACTTCCCCAACAGCGAATGCTGTACATGGCTTAGGGATTAAGGTTTAGGTCTTACTTTCTAGTGGTCCCCGTATCCGCCAAGAAGGGAGCTCCTACTCAAGGTTTAGGGTTTAGGGTTCGCTCCAACCAGAGGTTCAAGTCTTTATCCTCCGCAATCCAACATGATGTCACATTGATTTGGGGGATAGTAAATCACATGGGATTTTGGACCGGAGGGGTTCCAAAGGGGTTCTTCTGCAAATAAGTTGGGGACCCGCGCCCAAAATGATCCGAAAGATGATATGGTTCCATTTTCAAACAACGCTGTTCTTCATATGGCCGTTTTTGGCTGCCCTTTTTGGTTCGGGGGAGTGTACTAGTTGGTCTCTTGGAACCTCTGAACCTTCAACCCCAACCCTTAAACTCTATAACACCTAAACCATATAAACCCTATAAACCCTATAAACACTGTAAACTCTAAACCCTAAATAAACCACTTGCGTTCGTTCAGGTCGAATTTGTTTTTCTCTTGGGTTTCTCGCAGACTCGCTGTCAGCGCATGTTGGCCAGTCAGGTGCGGCTATCTAGTAAGATAACAATGAGAACGTCATCACAAGGACGTCGCATACAAATCTAGTGAAACAGTGAAGTCTCATGTGTAGTGCTAGCTTCATCTAGCTTCTACCTCACGCACGCACATTCAATATGGACACATGCCACATGCCAGCACTGCCAGTGTTTCATTCAATCGAAGTACTTGTGTGGACCAACATGGACAGCGCCAGTCCAACCATAAGGTGACAACTCGTGAGGCATGAACTTATGACCTTGTGCATTGGAATCCGTGAATACGCGTGTCCATGCCGCTTGGACGTGATCGCCACAAGAGATGTTCGCACAAGCAAAGGTCCAAAGCTGGCGCGAGCTGGTCCTGACAGTGGCAGTGGTGAGAACGCCATCGCGCTCCAGAAGTTTGACCAGATGGTTCTTTCAAGGGCTGCGAAAAGCAAGAGCACTTCGTTCAAGTTCAGCTGCGTAATCAACCTTTTGACAGCATCAAAGCGCACTGGTCGCACGCATACAAAATTCAACCCAAACAGGCATTTCTGGTCCGAAGCATGTTTTGCCAAGCACCGTTTCACGGCAGCTGAGGTTCGGTGCGCCAGCTTCATTTCCAGAGAAATTCGTTTGATGCTGGCCTACAGCCCACCGACGATCAAGATCCCCAAGAGGTATTCCCGTCGAATACTTCAGCGTGGAAACGAGGGCAGGTGAGATTGCAACGGCCGCGGCCCTCCTGGAGCTTGGCAAGAAGGCGGTCAGTCTGTCACGCTTGGCGGACAACGTCAAGAAGGTGAAGTTTGCCCGCCCAAAAATGCACTGGGATCAACATAAATCCGGAACGAGTTGTTATTTGATACAGGGGTCTATTCCATCATCGAAGCGACGGAATCCTTGACGGTGGACGGCAACGGTTCGCGCTTGACGGCCCTGCGAAAATCGTGACAACCTGCGCAAAGTGTACAACCAGGGCGACGGCAGGAGGACATATGCCCGCGTGAGTCGCCTTTGGTTTGCAGAACGCGTGGGTTTTGGTATAGGGTGTAGGGGCACACGATTAATGCCAGTGTTTCTCCCTCGGCCTTGGAGGTCTGTACTTTTGCAATGCTTTGCACGTTCTCCTCTCAGAAGGCAGGCGAGGGATGACCTTGGAGGTATCAAAAAAAGCGCACCAGTCTCGCAGAGGGGTACGTGTTGCGCCGCATCTTGCTGAATTTTTGCCAAAGGATCCTGCAAGGCTCAAGGACTTCAAGCAGCATCTCAATGTCGTCAGTGCCGCCAATGCAGCTTTCCCAGGCAAGACCGCCAATGTCACTGGGGGGATGCGTGACAGTGATGCTGACATATAATAGAACGGCCCCGCAAAGCAGAAGCCGGTTCGGAGCTTGGAGACATTTGCAACGCGGTTTCCTCAGTCGCCTTGACGGAGCTCACTTCAACAGCGGGTGCTCCTTAGCCCTCCCTTGCTGGGGCGGTCCAGCCAGTGGTCATGGAAGACAGCAGCGCCGCCCATGAACTGGCACCCAAGGAGGCGATGAAACATCTTGTGCAGGAGTGGAAGCCTTCAATAAGAACCATGTAAGCAGTCCTCGGGACATTCCTCCCTTGCAACCAAACTAGAAGATGAAACCCTTGCTATATAATGCTAGGTCAACGCCAAGCGTCTCGATGCTTCACAGCACTTGTATCCTTGAAGGACTCATGGAGTTTGCTTGGCTCAATTGCGCTGCCGGGACCCGCAGGCGCTGCGTCTGCGCGTTCGTGTGGGTTGGTGACAGCTAGCAAGTGCTTCTGACGTGACTTCTGACCCGAGGCCCCGCCACCCGTCTTGAGGAACGTCAACCGAAAGTTGAAAGCGGCTTGAGAAGACCATAGAACTGCTTCCAATTCGGCAAGATCTGCGCCTCCGCAAGTCCCTGAGGCGGGCTGTACAGCCAGAGAATCAGGCCAAAAATGCCTTTTTAAAGCCCCTGCAGACAGCAGCTATACGTCCAGGCGTGGCCCAACAGCTTCTGGACCTTCATGAGAAGCAGCCTTGATCAGACCCCGCAGCACTGAAGCGAAGGTCTTCCTCGATGACTGTGTGGGCGTCCTAGTGCAAAAGCTGCGTGAGCACGGGTGCGAGGGTGTCAGGAAAGGCAGCTGCAGCTGACATCGTGGTGACAAAGATAAGTTCAGGTGTGTCACAAAATTGCAAGGGGGGGAGCCCGTGTTGTGAGTCCAGCAGATGCAATGCGGCGCCAGCTTTTTGTTGAGTACGCAGCAGCCCTGCCCACGCGCCACTTGTGGTTGTACTTTGATCAGTCACTGCAGAGCAGCGGGGCTGTGGCTATGCCAGACAGCAGGATTGCTGCAGACAAGCCTTTTTCAAAGTGGACATCGCCGCATTCCCTCCAAGAGATCGCCACAGACGAAGCTTGCGCTGCCACACCCAAGCAAGACTTGCAGAACATCGAATCAGCTGGAGTTCCGTCCTTCTAGGTTTGCAAACGCCACTCAAGGTACGAGACGGGTTGAAGTTGCAGCAGGCCGGCGAACTCGCAGTTGCACCCCGCAGCAAGCCGTCCAGCCCTGGCCAGGCAAGATGAGCCTGGTTGGAAGAGGCATGGAACATGCGCGGGCTCTGGTGTTCTGAAAGCCTTTTGGCCAACCAATCCCAAAATGGAGCCAGTTCCTGCGTAATCCTTCCAAAGCCGTATCAGCCTGCCGGTTCTTAAAAACGTCCGGGCAAAACATTCCCAAAATGGAGCCATTTTGCGTGTAAGCATTCCAAAGTTGCAGCTGACATAGCAGCTTCCTTGATAAAGATTCATTTCTGGGCCTGTTAGGGCAATGCCTGAGTTACTGACTCCTACGTGTGAGCCCGCGTTGCGTGAATGTTTCCCGGGCTCCGACTTGGGACCGTTCTGCATGAGTGCATGCATGCGAGCGCCTGTCGGCGTTTGACATTTCATGGCAAGCTGAAGTCCAAGCAGGCTCTGCTTGTCTTCCAGGTGCAGTGCATGTTTACCATACTGTCCTTGAACTCATCCTGTGCTTTAACGGCGGCTGCGGGTGGTTACGTCTGGGGGAACCGGATGCCTCATGCAGGCACGCTCGCATGTGCAGCTTTCCATAAAAGACTATCTGAAGCCTGATGTGTGGGACCGGAAAGATTCCTGATTCCTGAGAGGCAATTTAGGGAAGACAGTGTGCCGCGAGCATGCAGGGTGGAAAAGATGCGCTTCTTTGCGGCTGCATGCCGAGTGTGAATGCTGCCGAAATCACAGCATAAATGTGTTTTGCCTTCTAGCATCTCCCTAAGCAAGCACAAGATCCTAAACCTTGAATAAACCCCAGACCCTAAAACCAAACCATACACCCTAGATCCTAGAACAGACCCACCTGGACCCTCCACTTACTCTCTTTTAGCACCTAAGTACTCACAATTACGAAACATATATCCCAAATTAAAGGTCCTAAGCCCTAAACCCGAAACCATGTAGCATTTCCCATTTCCTTTTCCACTCGCCTAGATACGCCTGTGTCTGTATATATATGGGGGCCGTCCTAAAACCCTTGTATATATTTTATATAAAGCCGGAACATGTGAGAAGAAAAGTCAGTGCTTTTCTGTGGTCGCGAAAGATCCGCGAAAGCACGGCGAAAGGGCTGGCGAAAGGGTAATATAATGTGTCTCAGCAAAGATGCTTTTATCGTCGTCAGATGA